>PVIA01001386.1:0-285701 GCA_004024845.1 Tonatia bakeri
GCAAGCTCACTCAATGGCAGAGTTGACCACCCCCACTGACCAGTACAGTGAAGTCATCATTGTTCACTCGTACACATTCTGGTCCACTGTCCTCAGCTGCCAGGTTATGCTGATGTCGTGTGAACTGTTCTCACTGTATTAACAGTGGCTAGACTTTTTCCGGACAGACCTCATATTCGCTCATTAATTTCTTGCAAGAAACACATATTGTAGGTATTATCATTTCCTGTATTTGAAAACAAAAAATGAAAATGTTACCCAAGGTCATAAAACAGGTATCAGAATTAGAATTCAACACTGGCCTCTCTCCTGCAGGAGTCATGCTCTTCCAGCCACACTGCACTGCCCACCGGGAAGAGCATGCTGTGGGAGCCAGAGTACAGGAGTGGAAAGAAGACAAAGGGAAAGAATCTACAGATGGGGTGGGTGGTGAGAAAGGGAAAGAACAAAGAAAGAGAAAGGATGGTTATTGAGTACCTTGGCTCTTTAGAGGAACTTCATGATTTGAAATTTGAAATGTGTAGTAAGTCCCCGTGGATTCCCTGTGAGAACCAAGACATTTGTGGAACTGCTTTTTCCCAGTGTCCCAGGGGCAAATTCCTCCAGGGAATCTTCCAGGTACTTGAAGGCAGAGCTGGAAAGCCTGACTCTCCTTTTTACTCAGTCATGACAAAAAAAATCAATAGCTCAATGAAGTTTTTCTGAAGGGATGATCCTATTAGTTTACAGTTTAAAAAGTGGCATTTTAGGACCTGCCGATACTGGATCCTACTTTTTTTTTGGTCTGCATCTTCCTTTGAGTCTTTTAGCTGAAATGAGCAGATTTTAGGATAAAAAACAGGGACCAGTCAAAAATATATTTACTATCTGTGTTGATTATTAAGCTATTTCATCTCTAAGCTCCAAACTTAGCCTTCATTCTCAGCCTTGCGATGCTGGGGCTGGGCCTGCAAACCCCATTTCTGCTTTACCACCTGGATCTCCTTTAGGATCTGTCAATAGGGGGCGCTACAGAGAGACCAGAAGGCAGAAAAGCGGAGGGACTTGCTCCTTCCTGTTTTCTTCCTGGTCTTGTGGGCGCCACCCCAGCAGCAGTTAGTTCTCGTTTTCAGTTTCTTCTTCACTCCCAGAACCAGGCACAATTCTTTCCTTCAGTGACAGCCTCTGCGGGTTGACGCCCCTGCTAGATGTTGAGTCCCTGCTCTGAGTCCTCTGAGTTCCCGAGACTCCTGTGCCAGCCAGCCAGGCAGCACCTCTCCTGGTTCTGGCTTTCAGCTCTGCAGGGCCCTCCTCCATGCTTCTAGATCCCAGTAACCATAATTTCTCTTTGTTCTCTCCACGCTAAGGTGGTGGTTGCTTCCTAAAATTGCTACTTGAATAACAACTCTGCATTTCTCCTTTGCATTTTCAGTATTTCATTTCCCAATATTATTAGAAAAACTGGTAGGTTCTGTTCTTCGAACTGGCCTTTGCCTGACTTACTATCATTTTTGTTTCTAGCCAAGATAATGCTAGGCGTCATTCTAAGACTGAGCGGCATACGGTTTGATTCCTTGAGGAATCGAAAGACGTCACTCGTGTGGTCTTCAGGGCACACGCAGAGGAGTTCGTGGACAGTCTGCAGCCACACTTTGAGAACACATTCTGTGCACTTCTGTAAAACAAGTTCTCTGGTCTTTTTTATTACTCTGCTCATGCCAGTAATTGGGGGTCCAAGTTATCATTAAATTTAAACTCTCTTAACCTCATGTGAAGAAGATTCATAATAACATTCTTACTTCATTCAGGACACTGAGACTAAAAGGTTAATGTGCTGTTTACAAAATAGCTCCAGTTTCCTGTCTTCCAAGCATACTAGTGGACACCGTTTCCTTGCTCCCCTAAAATCAGGGTCACCATGTGGCTTGCTTTGGTCAATAAAATATAAGTGAGGGTGATAAACTGTAGTATATCCATACAATGGAATATTACTTAGCAACAAAAAGGAATCAAACCAAAAGAGGGGGGTGGAAAAAACTTCAGTGCTTACTGCTAAGTGAAGGAAGTCACTCTGACAAGCTGTGACTACAGCGTGTGATTCAAACCACAGGACCTTCTGGAAAAGGCAAAACTAAGGAGTCAGTAAGAGATCAATGGTTGCCCAGAGGAGAGGAGGAGAGGAACAGATAAATAGAGGGAGCTCAGGGCATTTTCAGGGCAGTGAAACTATTCTGTGTGAAACTGTGGTGTTGGATTCAGGACATTTTTCACTTGTCAAACCCATAGAAAGTACAGCACAGAAAGTGAACCCTAACCCAAACTGTGGACTTCAGTTAATAAGGATGCACCAACATTGGCTCATCAATTGTAACGAATGTACCTTGGTAATGCAAGATGTTAATAATAAAAGCTATTATAGGAGTGGGGAAGGAGAATTTGGAAACTGCACTTTCTGCCCAGTGTTTCTGTAAACTTAAAACTGCTCTAGAAAGTAAAGTTTATTTTTAAAAAAATAAAAGAAAAAAATGAGTAAATATAATCTGCGTCACCTTTGGGTGAGAGCATTAATAATCTACACAAAATTTGCCATCCCTTCCCCCTTTTCTACTCCAGCAGTGGAAACTTGAGAGTGAATCTCCCCCTTGCCCTGACTGGTGTGACTCAGTAGATTGGGCATCATCCCACAAACGGGAGGGAAGCCAGTTCAATTCCTTGTCATGGCACATGCCTGGGTTGTGGGCCAGGTCCCAGGTTGGGGGCACCTGTGAGAGGCAACCAATTGATGTTTCTCTCCCTCTCTTCCTTTCCTTCTAAAAATAAATAAACAATATCTTCAAAGAAGAAGGCGAACCTCCCTCATTCTGGCTCCCTTAGAGAAAATAGTTTGGAATATCTCCCCATCTACTCACCCCCTGCCACACAGTCTTCAGTGCATATGTACCCTGAGTGAGAAACATACTTCTCATTATTATCATTGTTGTTTTATGCAACTAAATTCAGTGGTTATTTATTATTGCAGGATAATGAGCTTATTCTGACTAATACAGAGAGAAATTTCAAGGAAATACTGCTCTGGTCTGCAGTAGAAATGTTAAACAGTGACCAGTCACACCATTTTCGGACAAAGAACCACACTTAACAATTTTCAAATTGTTTGCTTTCTCTTCCCTAACTGTAATATGTACAATTTTATTTTGGGGAAAGGAGACACCACTGTGCTCAAGAACCATTTATAACTGCTATCTTTCCCAAGAAAAATTAAAAGTCATGTGGCAACATTAGAGAACCCAAACAAATCAAGGGCATTTTCTATAGTAAGTGGAGATCCCTTTGTCAAATTTTGCTTGTGTGCCCCAAATTTTACCCTATGACAATTGTTTAATGTGTTTGTTTTGGTTAAGTAATTAATTATTTGTTGGAATTTAGTATGCCAATTAAGTGTCAGGAAATACTATTCTGAACCAATAGAACTTAAATTTTAAAATAGCCCCTGAAATAAAAGGAAACTACTGGTCTATGAGGAAGGGAACCCCCCAAAACATAATTTATTTATCAAAAATTGTGTATTTATTTCTACATGTCTAAACTTCAGTCACCTCGAAAGTACTCTCCATTTGGTGCAATATACCTATCAAGACTTTTTCCCACTGCTCAAAACAGTTTTTGAACATTGATTTTGATGCTTTTTAGTGCTTCTGCTATTTTTGGTTTCGCCTGTCCACACCAGCTAAACATTTCCCTTTGAGGACTTTTTTATCTGGGGAACAAAGAAAAGTTTACTCAGGGTGAGATCAGGAGAGTAGGGAGGGTGGGACTTGGGGGTCATGCCGTTTTGGGTCTAAAACTGCTGAACACTCAGTGCAGTGTGGACAGGTGCGCTCATAAATCACTAATCATGGGCAAACGTGTTGAGTCTGCAAAGAAAATTCTCTCAGGCTGAACGCAGCCTCTCACAACAACCCCAGCTGGTGCACTGATACATGCAGATGGGTTCCTGGAACACTCCCTGAGCAGGGGAGCCTGCACCACAAGTGGCCCACCTCATAAACATAAACAAAGCTGAATAAAACTATAGGAACTTTGTGAACAACTTTGTGTCTGACACACACGAAACAAGACCCTTACCTGAAAAAATGCCCCCAAAATTACTATCCAAATTGTCTTGTCAAAATCTTATTTTTATCACCTCCAAAAACATCCTCCTGCCCCTTAACAGTCCATCTCTACTTCTGCCCCTGTACACAGGCTTTCTGTCACTATATATTTATATTTTCTGGAATTCCATAGACATGAAATCATACAGTATGTATTTGGTTTTCATTTAGTTTTTTTTCACTCAGCATAAAGATTTTGAGATTCCCCCATGTTGTGTGCATTAGTAGTTCAAGATTTTTGCTAAGTACTAATATTATGCATTGGAACTCCATGTGCTTATCCATTAGCCCATTGATGGACACTTGAATTATTTCCAGTGGCTATTTCAAATAAAACTACTGTGAACATTCACTTATAGCCATTGTGCAGATACACATTATTTATGTGTTTCAACATCACTATTATGTTGTTGCATCTTCAATTCACACACACATATACACGCATGTATTAAGTTGGCCAAAAAAGTCCATATGGTTTTTTCCATAAAATAAAAGACACACTTTTTATTTTTACCAATAACTTTATTGTTTTGGATATTTTGAGTATGTTGGCTATCTCTCATGTGGCACAATGTTGATTGTTCTCAGTTAATGTCCCGATTTGATTGATAATAACTTCAGCTGGTCTACCTAACCGTGGAGCATCATCCAGTGAGAAATCCCTACCACGAAACTTCAGAAACCATTTTGACATGTACAGTAAGTCCTGGCACCTTCCCTATACGCTGCACAAATCTTTTCTTTGCATTTCACTTGTGTTTTCAATAAAGCATAATATGCCAAAATGTTGCATATTTTCTTCCATCTTCCACATTAAAATGGCTACACCAAAATTCACCAATTGTGATAAGACGTTTTTAAATGCACGCTGATGTGGCAGCTGTCACAATACAGTCTAACAAAATTGTTTTTAGTGAAGTTAAAGGTAGCTAAGTGCTTCTAGAGCCATCTTACGGAAAGATCCAAACAAACTTTCTGTCCAACCCAATAATAATAATTTTAATGAAATTTAAATATAGTGATGAGCCCTGGCCAGGTGGCTCTGTTGGTTAGGACATCATCCCACGCACCAAAAGGTTGCAGGTTCAATTCCTGGTCAGGGTGCATAGCTAGGTTGCAGGTTTAAACCCCAGTTGAGGTGCATATAGGAGGCAACCTGATTGATGTTTCTTTCTCACAATGATAATTTTTTCTCTCTCTCTTCCCCCTCCCTTCCTCTCTCTTTAAGAATCAATAAGCATATCCTCAATGAGGATTAAAAATAAATAAAGTGATAAAAAACAAATGCCACAATTCACAACTCAGAATTACTTTGTGTATAAGTTGCTGAATAAGATTTATTAGTACTCACTAATTAGTAAGCTATGAGAGTGATGATTCGGACAAGCATTCAAACAGGCAAAGTATGAGCAGGGAAAATGAGAACGAATTTCCAGACACTTAACTTTAGTGAACGCGTGACCCACTTGTCCCACTTGCATTGTCAGTCATCAGACTCAGTCAAACTAAGGGCATGAAAACATCAAGATTTTTGTAACATTTTTCAGATACAGCACAAAAACTTCTCTGCAAAATAAAAGTTTTTCCAATAAAAATATACAATAATACACTTTATTTCAAAATTAGTTAACTTACTAAAGGAATGGAAGCAAATGAGACTACAGATGCCTTCCGCAGCTGCACAGCTCAGAGGAAAGAATAAAATTGAATTCATACTATTAGTAAGCAAAGTACAGAGCCAGCCACAAAGATAATTACTATTATTGTATTCAGAAAAAATTCAGAATGAATTGAAAAATTACTTTTGCAAGTGACTCTATTACATATTGCCTAATATCCATGGCATACATCATGGAAAAACATGATGTTTAATTAGATTATATAATCTAATCTTAATTAGATTATATAAAAGCACAGATGTATAAATATGGTCAACACTTAGCATTATAGGGTTCTCATATTAGGGAAAAGTACGTAACAAATTCCTCTGTTTTAGTCATTGAAAACCCAAGCTTCAGAATTAGAACTTTTTCCACTTAATTTGACTCTTGTTTCACGTGATACATATATAAATAATCACTGACCAAGAAAAAAAAATCTCCTGATCTTCACTTAGTGTTGACAAAAATGGTAAGAATATTCAGTACTATCAACTTTCAGGCACTGGATGTACTTCTTTTGAGAACACTATTCAAGGAAATGGATGCCAGATATAAACATTGCGTTTTTCACAGTTAAATATTCTGCTGTGGAGGAGAAAAATACTCATGAACATTTTTGAATTGAGGAATGAGATGGAAATATTGTTTCATGACTATAATGCCAACAACAAATAATAATGATTTCAAGGACCTTCAGAAACAATATATCCCAGTGAATAATTCAGTATTGGGAACCATCAAAATCTCTCTTAGAGTCAAGGCGTCAAGGTCAAGATTGACGATAAACAGTTGGGATTTCTAAGAAAGGCCGACTATATGGGCAGGGACTTGACTGTTCACTGACTCTTTCCCAGAACCTGAAGATTTTCTTCACTCTTCAGAAAACAGAGTTGATGGCTCCACTGGACCTTTTAGGCACCACATTCAAATGCTGTGACAGATTAGTGCATATTCTGGAGCAAACCCAAGCAAACTGTATTCTGAAATCGCTGCTGCTACTTCCCACTTTGAATCACCTTGGAAGGGTGATATCCTTCCCAATCCATGATCTGAAAAGACTTTAAACAGTTCAGTGAGAAATCTTCCCGTAAGACTGGAGAACATCAGGACATAAGACTCATGATATTTTGTCTTTGAACTATACAAAAATTCCTTAGTAAAAGATTATAAAATAAAAGAACTATGTTTGGTCAATTTTTAAATATGTTCCTTTGGTTTTTGTTGTTTGAAAATGTTCATAGTTTAAAATTCATGTAAAATTAGGAGGTTACTAATGCACTGAATGTTATTAAGTGATTCAGAGATGCTGAATATTTGGAAAGAACTGAGGTGTTCCAGGTGGCTGTTGGGAAAATAAAGGAGATTGATCTGAGATGTTTTAGCAAGTAAAAGAATGTGAAATACAATACTTTTTAATCAAATAGGAATGTCTGGTAGTGCCACTTGATGGGTAACTGTCTCAGATTTGGATATCTTGGTTTGCAGCTGTTCAGAAAGGGTACAATTTCCTGTTACTCCACATAGTGGATGACCCTGGACTGGGTCTACCAGGGTACACACTCTTCTCTCATCTGAGCAAACATAGATGAGCCCTTTGTTGCCGCTAAAGCCCCATAAGCCTCCCTAATAACAAGCCAAAGTCAGTTAAGTTCAGGTGGCTAAAATGGTGCTTTTGTTATGAAAGCAGTGGCCAGAAAATGCAAACTCTTTGAGTCACCCAGCCCAACTATTTCCTTCAGAATCCAACACCGAGCCCAGCGGTTTTTATTTTGTCTTCACAAACGAGGTAATGCTCCCTTGTAGCAGACTCTTGGATAACCGCAGGCAGCCGGGGGCACACCCCACTTTTTTTTGGGGGGGTAGTTTTCAGACCAGATTTAAAACCAATTACCAGGCTTATGTAAGTGAGGGCATCAGCAAGAGCCTGGCATGAGTGCAGTGCGAGGCATTCAGGAAAGGAGACACACAGCAAAATAGAAGAAAGCCACCAGAGAAAACACAGAGAAGGAGCAGCAGCTGGGGCCAGCCGGAAGAAGAGAAGCTTGTTTTCCGACAGAACTTACAGACGCATTTAAACCAAAAGACAGAAACAAAAAAGCAATCTGTGCTTCGGTCTTGGCTAAGCCACGTGGTTATCACATGGGACCAGTCCAACCGTGAATGTTGATTGTTTCCTTTCCTTCACTTCTGCTAATGTTTTCTTCTGCTCAACCTGGGGCCCTGTCTTGATTTTGTTTGTTCACTGAGGCACAGAAAGAACCAATATCTGTGTTCTCTTGAAGAGTCATGGACAAAAGTGACCAAGGGAAGGATGCCGAGCTCAGATTAAGGACTTCTCCACCTTCTCCACATCACGCACCTCAGGGCCCCAGATGCGCGCCTTCGGATCACAGGAAGTTCCAAATGCTTCTTGAAGGCCTTCAACGTTATGATCAACCTGTAAAAAAGCGTTTTCTAGATATTTGATACTTAAAACAATTTCTCCCTGCTTTGAGGTTCTAAGAATGCTACGATGGCCCACTGGTTTCCAGATCCCCCGAAGCAGCACCAGAGAGCAGGGTCTAACATTTAGTCCTTCCCACTAAACAAATCACTCAGTGTAGAGTCTCCTCCTAGAAATCTCCAAAATCTACTAGGCTAAAGGCTACTCGAACATAGCAGAGGGCTGGTGGTTGCTTGTTTGTTTTTTCTCTTTACTCCCAGCAATATCCTCTTTTGAACGAAGAGTAACAGGGTAGGACATGATTTTAGTGGGGGGGGGGGGGCAACACAATGAATGTCTTTTCAAAACTTCATCCCTAAATGTTCAGCACACGTGTGCTCTGATGTAGCTGTGAAAGCTTCTGATTCCAAATTCTCCAGGAACTGGGTCAGAAAAGAGTAAAGGTTGATTTTCAAAGTCAAAAAGTTCATGGTGTCATTTGGTCAGGGTTTTTCAAGACCAAATGCAAACCTCTCTTTTTAAACTGGCCAGTAAACAGAGGTTATTCACACCTGCACTCATTCACTAAGCATTTCTTGAACATGTTCATTGAGGCCATGGAAGCTCTACGACCCTTCCCACATAACTTGCCCTATTCATATCCTCCTTTTGGCTATTCCTGAGATGTATCCTTTCTAATACACCAGTAATAGCAAGCAAATGATTCTCGAGTTCTATGGGCCATTCTAGCAAGTTATCCAACCCAAATAAGGAGTCATTGTAAACTCAATATGTCAATTGATGTAATTTATATCAGTAAATGATTGTATGGGAGGCTGGTGACTTACAATTGAGATGTGAAGTGGGATTAGCCTTGGGGGATTAAGCCCTTAACCTATGGGCTCTGTAGTAACTCCAAGCAGTTCATGTCAGAATTGAACTGAATTGTAAGACATCTGGTTGGTGTTTGGAGAGCTGGAGAATGAGTTGGTTTGAGAAAACAAAGACCACACATTTGGTATCAAAAGTATTGTGTGTTGGAAAACAGTTTGCAGAAGAACACACAGTAGTGCCTGGAGGTAAGAATCAGGGTGAGTTTAGCTGGCATGAATGACTTGATTTGTGCCAACCGAAAAGGGACCAGGTTTGGGAAGTCATGGAGGTATCTGTCGCTTGTCACACTGGGGGAAGAGTGAGTCAAGTGGAACATGAGGTGTGTCATGGGAACCCACTGGGAAGAGGCAGGGAAAGAATCTGAGAAAGAAGCAAGGACTTGAGCATGACAGACCTAAAATGCCACGCAAGAGAGCAGATCAGTGAACAGAGGAATGACGTGAGGTCTGAGACTCGGAAAACACATCCTGACTGGCCACATGGAAGACTTGGAGAGAGACAGTTAGGAAACCACTTACTAGTCTAAGCCCCCCAAACTTTTTCAATGATGAGTCCTTGAACTCAGGTAGTAGTTATAAGTTTGGACATGAGGAAACAGGTCAGGAGATACTAGTGAGTTAAAATTCATCATGCCTTAGTGGCTGACTGAATGTGGGAGTGAGAGAGAAGTTCAGTGTGGTCATTTCAGACTTGAATGCTAGGCAAGTGGTGCCATTCAGTGAGATAGGAAACACAGGAGAAGCATGTTTTGAGAGACAGTAAGCATGAGTTGGGCATATCAAGTTTGAGCTGTTGGTGATACATTCTGGAGCAGATACTTTATGATCTGGACTGCAGACTTAGATATAAAATACATTTGAATATGAAGACCCTTCAGGGAGATGGAATAGACCAGAGGCCCCAGGAAATAGTATACAGCAAGCATATCTTCAGATCTTTAAATGCTGGTGGGTAGTGATTATCTCCATCATTAGAAGCTTTACCAGTGTCTCAGCGAAAGTTCAGACAAAATGGTTGAAGAATAAAATAAAGAGAACTCTGCACTAAGTTTATCAATCATCATCCCTGGTTGTGAACTTAAGGGACAGATCAATGGTCAATAGCATCTGGAAATCACATATGCCCCAAACAAGATCATCAGACACATTTTTGAAACAATAGTGCCTGTTCCTTTAGGCCCCTCGTGGTGGCTGGAATGTCCCTGGGCCAGAGTCTGTTGACCTCTTGGGACTCTTCACTGTCTGTTTAGGTTTCCCATGGCCCCTCAGCCAGCAGCCACTACTTTCCCTACTTTCCCAATTCCCTCATAAGTGAGCGGGTTCCTTTGCAGGCAGTTCCCTCTGCACCTGGTTTCCCAGAATGACTCATCAGCCTCAGGTCATCTGATCATCTAAACCAGGACTATATCATATTGAACCCAGAAACGCTGACCCCTCTTTTCACAGAATGTACTTTCTCAGGGAAACGGGAAGAACCAGTAGAAGATTCACCTCTTCATTTCGACATGCTGACCTGACTGAAGAACGTGGTCGCCCTGCTCAGCCCAGGCCCCAGGCACGTGGTGGCCTAAGCTCTAGGGTAAAGGGTGTGACATACACTTCCTGTTCCTGAAGTCACTGCTCATCTACAAAGGACCTCCTGGAAGAATATCTTTAATGGCACATCTCTATCCAGGAGTCCTCGTCTCAACTTTCTAAAGTTTGTTATGTGAACTCAGCTTTCTCCGTGGAAGTGGCTTTTGAACTCCTGCTCTGGGTCCACATATGCAAGAAGTCAACTCAGGCTAACCATGGTGTGTGCCCAGCAGATGTGGCCACTGGCTTTGGGTGAGAAAGTACTCCTAATCCATCAGAAGGGTGATTTCAGCATGTTCTCGGCAGCTTCTCAGTGTGATCCTGTGAGGGTACCCCCATCCCCCTGCATGATATGTTGTACTTGGAGTCCTTCCCCGTTTCAATTTCAGTATCAGTCAGAGGGAAATAGCAAAACAGCATTCCTTCATGTAGATAACCAGTGGGCAGCTGGCTACTCCTGGTTGCTAACATAACTCCACCAGTGTATTCTGGCAGCTGGGTTTACTTAAGGGAGAAGACAGACAGTCCCCTGCTTAGACACAGAGCTGCTAAACATTATTCCAGTAGCCTCCTTGCTGTCTGCAAAAGTAAAACCCTTGAGGAAAAATACCAGCAAGGGACCTGTCTTCGAGTCAGCCTGAGCACAAGTTTCATATCTGCTACTTACCATAAGTGTGGCCTTATTCATTCATTTATGAATTTAAGAAGCATTTATGGAGTACATACCATGTGGCAGGCACGCTTCTTAGATAACTTAGCTGACCTTTCTAAGATTCAGTTGCCTCATCTGAAAAACAGGGATCTGAATACATACCCCCAGAGCTATGTGAGGAAGAGCCAAGATAATGTACATAAACACGCAGCACAGGCTCATCCAAAGAAAGAACTCAGTTAATGATATCTCTTTCCTACAGGTTATTGTTCCTTTTTCCCCAGCCCATACCAACTTCCTACCCAGTGAGGAACTCCTGATAGTGCCAGCACCTTCCTCTCAGCCCTCAGTTGGTACAGAGTCCACCACTGTATTTTTTTCATCTATATACAATATGCATCGACCTGGGGCTACTCACACTAAGGGCAGTGTAAATAATGGCAGAAGGCATGTTCTCTGCCGTGACCTCAGAGCTCACCCTTGCCATCAGCTGCTCATGATGTTCTTCCTACTGAAGCGCTCCAAGGTCAATACCACATGTGAATCTGATAAAACTATATTTGTGTAATATGTATTCTTTTCTTGACCCAAAGTTGAGTAGATTTCTCAGTGCTGGACAGGAGTAAGCAATAGCATTGACATAGACATTTGGTAAGGAGACATTGACCCAATGAGCAAAGTTAATAGAAAAGCTGAATCAGGCTTTGCCCAAAAGTCTTCTCCAAATATTCTCCACTTCATCTGAAGCTATATTATAATGTAGAAGCAGGAAGAGCATATACAACTGCTATAATCCTGACATCCCTTCAAACATCCAGTCCCACTGGTAGTGGCATTGAGGTACATCCAAGCAGCGTGGCAGGGATGATGCCTTTTAAACCACAGAGCAGGCCAGATGTCACTCCAGTCAAAATCAGCCTTCCTACAAACATCACCAATTCCCACACTGTGCTCAGGTGACTTCCCTTTCAGAGCACATGTCTCCTGAAGGCCTGGATGAAATTCTGATCCTAATGAGAAGGCTTCCGAGCTCTGCTTCAGTGCTTCTGATGTGAATTTCAATCACATTTATTGCAAATTTTTATTCTGTCCTTTTATTTGTTCAGTGAATATTTATTGATCTCATACTATGCACCAGACGCTGGATCCAGTCATTTGTTCAAATCCATAGCACCGAACACAAGCACCTGGGTCTTTGGCCCCAAGACAGAATCTGCCCTAACACGCTGTCCAACTCCAGCTCCTCAAACACTGGCTCTCACCCACCCCTTTCACCGTGAACCACAGTCTGTCTCTGCTGCAAGAAACATCTGTCAGACCTCTACTGGCAGCACCAGCTGGACCACAGTGTCCCCTATTTCCCTTTGCATCAGGCTCTTCACCCCAAGCCTCCTCCTGTCTGCAGAGGCACCACTAGTTACCCTCTGTTGGACTGCCCCACCTGTGATTACCTAGACACAGAACTTGCATCTAACATGCACTTAATAAATGACACTGATTCCATTTAGACAGCCTACTGATCAAACAACCTACATGAAACTAGGATCTTGCCTGACTTGTTCACTGATGTGACCTTACCACCTAGACTTTGTAGCACGTAGTAGGCACCGAAAAATACTTGGACTGAAGATTCATTCTAGCCCTTTTTGTTTTGCTTTGTTTTTGCTTTAAAAACATATAGGAATGTAACCCCCTGCCTTTCAATGATAATGCTGAACTGGACTGGAAACAGCAACTTCTGCCTTGTATACCTCTTTTTACTGAAAGCAACCATGAAAGGCACCAGGAAGTTGAAAGTTCGTCCTATCCCGAATGAAACTACAGCACTGAGTACTGTAGCACCTTCCTCAGGGGCAAATCCACCCTGGAAGTGGAGTTTTCTGCTCAGTTAAGCAGAGAAAGGAGGGCTGTTCACATGAACATGGACTATTTCAAGCACAGCATTGGTCTCGTCTGCATTTTTTCACTGCCAAGTATGTACGAAGATGACAGAGTGATCTCCCTTGCCTGACGACTGCAATTTGAAGTATACCCTGCAGGAGGACATGCCTCCGCATCTTTTTTCTCCCCATCAACTGTCAGAAGCCCCTGACAATGAGGAGTTGTGCACAAGGGATCTGAGCTGAAAGCTCAAAGAAGCAGAATTTATTCAATGATACATCCTTTTGATTCTTTGTAAAGTATTTAACAAGGAGCTAGATGTTTCTCTGCAGACTTAATAGAGAGTTGTGGGAACTCTTGAGGTAATAGGGGGAAATGGACTAGACTGGTTTTTTCAGATAAAGCTGTTTCCTCCACCCACATGTGATTCCCAATTCACTATCTTCTCGGGTTCATGAGCCTACATTATCCCAATACATGCATGCATCGAGCAGACTTCCAACACGTCTGCCTCAGGTAAGGGTTAGCACAGGTGCGTGGGGAAACATATAATGTCAAGACCATGCTGAAATGCCACATTCACAGATCAGGTATACATATTTGTTGGTATTAGTGAGGAGGGGATTGAAAAATTAAAAGAACGAGAGTAGAGTTATTATGTAGTGGGTGCGGTGCTAGATGTTTTTTATATAATATCAATCTTATTTGTATAATGATCATATAAACTTGACATGACTATTTTAGATGTTAAGAAATTGAAAAAAGCTCAGAAAAAGAAAGAAACCTGCCTAAAACCATAAATATTTGAATTACATTCCCTTCTCCAAAGTAAAATTTTCTATACTAATAAAATAATCACTACTGCTACAATATTACTTGAGCTCTTTGTCCATAACTCTATGGTAACAGGTATAAATTCCATCTTAATTGTCTGTGTATCCACGTCACCAACCAGGCTTATCTCTTTTCCCCGTTTAATTTTTCTTCATAGAACTGTGTAAGTCAGGTCTCAGCCAGAGGAGCAGAAACTATAGAAGACACTATGAAGCAGCTGACTGCAAGGAACTGGCTTATGCAATCGTGCAGGCTGTCTAAATAAGTCCGATACACACAGGACGGGTCAACAAGAAGGCCATGGGTTGTAAGCCACTGCCCACAAATGAATTTCTTTTTCTCTCAGAGGAATCTCAGCCCTGCGTTTAAGGCCTTTCAGCAGAATGAATCAGGCCCACCCACTTCTCTGTGATATCTCTCTGAAACTGAACATGTACTTCAAACATATCTACAAAATACCTTCACAGCAACATCCAGATTAGTGTTGGACTGGATAATTGGGGATACAGTCTAACCAAACTGATGCATCAAAAAAATTATCACAACCTGATATATTTTACTTATTTATCATTTGTTGTCTCTCTCACTGAAATGTAAGCTCCATGAGTACACCACTTTTTGTTTTTTTTTTTAGTTTTGCTTATTGTCATACTATTCAGGAGCTAGAATACTGTCTGGTACATGAAAAGTCAGCCAAAAAAATGTGGAATGAATGACTTTCTGGCAGGAAGAAGCCTCCTCTTTTTACATGGTCACTCCAGCATATAACACAGTTCCCAGAACAGAAGAGTTAGTCATAATTGTTTTGAATTATAATTGCCAAGGGAAGACCACCCTGTAATGTACATTCTTTCCTTGCCTATAGAACTTGGGTGAACTGTGTTGTGGCAAAGATAGCCATGTAGAGCCCTGATATTCCCGAGGTGAGGAGGAGTGGACATCAGCACCATCACATCTCTGCCAGGGCTCTGGGATCTGAAGATGTGAAGAAATACGGTTGCAACTGGCAGTCATGCTCAGAGGGATTCAGTGTTGGCTGAAAGGAAGCAGGAGGGACATAGAGTGCATGGCTTCTTGATCATTCTACTTCTGAAAGAAAGCCCCCTGCTTTGGATGATTGCCACACAGGAAAGTCGCTACCTTGGACTATCAACTCAGATGGTCAGAGTTAACAGAGGAAATATCCATGAGTTCCTAAGGTCGAGCTTCTGTTTCTGTGGCCCCTGGACAGTTGTCCTTGAAGGAAAAGGGCATCTGATACCATGGGGATTGGGGTTTTTTGTTTTTGGAAGCCCAGGGCAGTGAGACTGCTTCTCCTAACCACGGTGGAGTATTTTTATTTACAGCTGGGATGATAATTATATGTATCATTCTTGTAATATGGAACATGGTTCCTCCTTTCTACTCTTGAAGAAAAGAACGTTTTCCTACCAAATCTGTTATTGCCAAGTAGTATTTTCTTCTTCCCGATACACACGGGACCTTCCAGGCTGCCAGCTCAGCAGATGCATGCAAACGTGTGCATGCCTCACACACACACACCACCCATAGGCAATAGTGGAGAAGTAAACGGGAATAGAGATGGAACCGTGGGAATACCCAAGGTATAGCATGCTTATTCAATGCATGTTCTGGTGTACTCTGGACTATAAGGAAAATACACTTAGAAAGTTAAAAAGTAACCAAAAAATTTGTAGACATGAGACTACGAATTTCGCACTATTTAATAAAGGCAACCACATATACAACGGGGTCAGTGGGCAAGAGAAGCAGTAAACGAAGTATAATACCGTGGAGTCAGGCTGTAAGTTTCCCTCTTTATAAAACTCTGTGGAAGAACTGGAATCAGAGTCAGAACTCTGGGATGCATGGTTAGTGCCTGATGTTGTAGTCACCAAACACATGCTTGCTGAAGGTGAAGTCATAAAACGCCTGTTAGAACAGGTGGAGATAGGCTTCAAAAGGATATCACTGAGGTATTTTTAAATGCAAAATGGATGATGCCTTTGAAGAGATGTAGATTCTCAGCTGCACAAAAACCACCAGTCCATAATTCTTTCTCAAACTATTTTGGTGATGGGTATTTACAGCAGTCTAAGGCTCAGAAGGATCTGCTTGCTCTACCACTCCCAAAGAAAAAGATAATGGTACAACACCAATCTTCAAAATCCAGAGAAGCATTTAGGTGAAGCCCTGAACCAGTTAACAAAGAATACTAGACTTTGCCCACAGGTATTTTGGAAGAGAATACTCATTAGGCTGAACTTTGAGGCTCAAGGATCCAGAAAGGCTAGTCTCTAGACGTGATCCAGAGACAAAGTGGCTGTTAAACATTATTGAATTAATTTAAATATAAATTGAAAATAAAAAAAAACAGATCTGAAAAATAAGTATTAGTAGAGATTGGCACTGATAAAAATAATTTTTAAAAATTATTTATATTGGGCTTTGCCATGTTTACATGGATTGGAAGAACCTGAGTGTTTCTAAGTTATAAAACTCTACGTTTCAAAGCAGATTGTGCAGCCAAGTAGGAACTGGCTACTTTAGAAGGATATTATTTGTTTATCTATTCTCTACCTTGTTGTTAAAATGATTTAAGA
This sequence comes from Tonatia bakeri, assembly GCA_004024845.1. NCBI lineage: Eukaryota > Metazoa > Chordata > Mammalia > Chiroptera > Phyllostomidae > Tonatia > Tonatia bakeri. The sequence continues at coordinate 16,655 of PVIA01001386.1, forward strand.
AACTTATAAAAATGCATACAGTGAAGTGAAATAAAACAAATATTTGCTTTTTTCTTTTCTTTAAAAAAAATTTATTGCATTTTTATATTACCTTTTAACCCCCTAAAATAAATGTAAAACAACTAAGAAAACAAGAAAAACAGAAAATAAGGTTGGGCAAAAAGATGGAGTCAGAACAGAGGTTAATACCCAAAATGAATTTGCTAGACACTAGATGACATAGAAGGATAAGGCAGCTCTCTGGCTTTTCCTCCATCTTCTACCATCATCCAATCTCCCTTTTATTTCTCTAAATGCTGTGGGTGGATGACATAAAGTCACAACACCAACCTTCTCTAGCTCTAAGCTAGGCAATTCTTTCTCATTTCTTTCCTGGGAGAAGAAATAGAAATTAAGTGGTAACTAACCAAGTATGGAAGGATAAGGGGTGTCAATGTCCTTCCACAATGTGGACTGCCTTCACATAAAAGTAACTAAATGAATTGAATCAGTTAGTATGAGTCTTCCACCACAACCAGACTTTAACGAAGATGAGACGGAAAACAAGAAGTCCAAATATAGGTAAGAAAAAGATCAGTGATTCTAAAAATGCTCAACATCACTAATCATCAGAGAGATGCAAATTAAAACCACGATAAGATATCACCTCACACCTGCCAAAATGGCCATCATCAATACATCAACAAACAATGAGTGCTGGCAGGGTGTGGAGAAATGGGAACCCTGGTACAGCCACTGCAGAAAACAGTATGGAGTTCCCTCAGAAAATTTAAAATGGAACTGCCTTTTGGCCCAGCAATCCCACTTATGGGAATATATCTGAAAGAACTTGAAACACTAATTTGAAAGAATATATACAGCCTTATGTTCATTATTTATGATAGCCAAGATTTGGAAGCAGGCCAAGTGTCCATCAGTAGATAAGTGAATTAAAAAGCTGTGGTACATTTACTCAATGGAACACTACTTGGCTGTAGAGGTTTGGGGGGATCCATGAAAGAAGGTAAAGGGATTAAGAGAAAACATACATATAACACATAGACACAAAAAGCAGTGTGGTGACAGACAGAGGAAAAGAGGGGTGGCAGATGGAGGTGAGCAAAGGGGACACGAAGTGACTTTTCTTGGGGCCATGGGCACTCAATGAATGCAGTGTGCAGGTGATATTTCATTCAGTTCTGCACTTGAAACCGGTGTGGTTTCATGGACAAGAGACACACATGGAAATATACTCAATAAGACAGAAAAAGTAAAAAGTGATTCTATCATTTGTAAGGTTTTCAGAGGTTAAATGATAATATTTGTTTCTTCCCTTCTTGGATTCAGAACCAAATGAGAGATGGATATTTTAGCTTCCATCTTTCTGATTCCAACTTTAACAGAAATCAGAAAGGTGAAAGCTAAAATATCAGCTTTATTACTGGAGTAGCTGAATTTGAGAACATAGCTTGACCTACAACCAGATATGAGAGTTGAGCGTCCTGTAAGCAGGACCCGTAGTCTGAAGCACAGGTCTCCCTAGTGCAAAGGCATAGTATGGCTGGGTAGGCTCCCGGTTCCCAAGCAGAGCAGTGGGGCCCTGACGAGAAGACCAAGCTGAGCCACATGCCTTCAGAGCCTTTTCTCTATTCGCCCATCAGATGCATCTCTCCACTCATTGGTGAGGGGGCAGAGTTGGTTAATGAATGAGACAAGAGAAGAGCGAGCCCACAATTCTATCTCCCATGCTTCTCTATCCTCCATGGGGTGGGACATAATCATTGTCCCTGATGGACCGCAATGCAGCAGTACCATCCTCAGTTGCATCAGATAAATAACACCGGGATGCACAAAAAAAGGAAAACAAAATTGTACAAGGATTGATTCATTTACAAAGTCTATGTTCACAGCTGCTGGTAACATGTACCTGTGTGTGAGGTTGAACAGGTATATGTGGCAAGAGTACTTTAGGTTTCTTCTAGCCCTAAGAGTCTAAAAGGTGTGAGAATGCCATAAATGTCATATTAACATAAGGCATCGGCCAAGATCTCTCTTCCTGGTGCTGGCTGCCATAGCAGGCCAAATGGCACACTGGGTCATTCATTTCCCATGAAGCCTTTCAATCCTTTACCTTCTCCTCGGGTTTAAGTTCCAACCTCTTAGAACATCCTATAAAGTCTCATCCTGTGGTCAAGGGCCTGTCTATAATTAGTATAATTAGTATCTTATTTCTATGGCTCCTTCCCTCACCGTTAGCTTTGCTCTATATTTCTGAAGCATCAGCGCCATCACATGAGCATTCTCCTCTACCTGAAACACTCTAGTCCTACAACTTTTGCTGATTAACCTCAAACCATACTTCGGACCCCATTTCCTCCAGGTAGCATCACTTTGGTTAGGAGCCCCTTGGTTAGGATTGGCTTTCCCTCTGCTAAAGGACACAGATTCAAAGAAATACAAAATATAAATATCAAAATACATATAGAAATCACATGACTCCACTCCAGGAAGACAAAAAACACAAGTAAAAAGTGGACAAAGGACTTGAACAGACACTTCTCCGAGGAGGACATACAGAAGGTCTAGAGACATATAAAAGGATGCTCAGCATCACTAGCCATCAGAAAGATGCAAATTAAAACCACAATGAGATACCACTCACATTGGCCAGAATGGCCATCATAAGCAAATCAACAAACAACAAGTGCTGGCAAGGCTGTGGAGAAAAGGGAACCCTAGTGCACTGTTGATGAGAATGCAGACTGGTGCAGCCACTGCAGAAAACAGCATGGAATTTTCTCAAAAAACTAAAAATAAAACTGCCTTTTGACCCAGCAATCCCACTGCTGGGATTATGCCCTAAGAACCCGAAATCACCAGTTCAAAAGAGCCTGTGCACCCCAATGTTCATAGCAGCACGATTTACAATAGCCAAGAGCTGGAAACAGGCCAGTGCCCATCAGTTAATAAGTGGATCAAAAATCAGTGGTACATTTACACAGTGGAATACTATGCAGTAGAAAGAAAAAAGGAGCCCCTACCCTTCATGACAACATGGATGGAACTGGAGAGCATTATGCTAAGTGAAATAAGCCAGGTAGTGAAAGACAAATACTGTATGATCTCACCTATAAGTGGAATCTAATCAAAAAAACAAACAAATGAGCAAAATAGAACCAGAGACTTGGAAATAAGGAACAAACTGACAGTGACCAGAGAATGTGAGCTGACTAATGGAAGGAAGGATGATTTTGAGAGGACAGAGGGAGGAGAAATAGCAAATAAGGGTAAGGAGTAGGAACAAGGCATAGGATGGGGAAAATAAAATTTACGATGAAAATAACAAAGGGCAGGAAGAAGGCAAAACAGAGTAAGACAAGGAAAGTGCACAATGTGAGATTTGAAATAGAAGTAAAATTAAAAAATATAAAAATATAAAAAGAATAAAAAAGACAAAGAATAGTGAATTCATTGGAATTGAAACAAAAGAAGAAATGTTAAAAGGCTATGTGAAAGAAAAAAATAATGCAAATTTTAAAGAAGAATGAGGTAGAATTCATCTCAGCAGAGTTTGGTGTTTGCTTTCTGATTTCTCTTTCTGGATCCACCTCCAGTTTTATATTAGCTCAAGGTCCAGGGGTGGTTGTACAACTTCAGGCAGCACCACCGGCATCACCTTCACCTGCCTCTGGAGGGGGTTCCTGTTGTGATCAGGAGGGTGGGACTCTTGGGTCTCTTCTGGGAAAATTGTGGGAGTGTCTCCCTACCCCTGCACCACCTGTCTTGGTCTGTCCCAGTTTATTTCCAATAATGTATAGTTTCTGGTGAACTAGCTGTCCGTTTCAAGGAAGGGGCCGGTCTGTGTAAGAGGGTCAGCTCTTTCCTGTTTGGTGCTAACGGCAGCTCTGTGTGCCAGCCGAGGCTGGGTGGGGCCCTGATTCCCTCTTGCTGCACAGATTTCTGACCTCTCTGCTTTGCTGACCTCAGTGGAACAGGGCCCTAGAGACCAGTGTACCGTATTTTTCTGTGTGTAATGTATACTTTTTTGCCCAAATTTTTGAGGGAAAAATAAAAATATGCATTATACATGGGTAGTATCTGAAATACCTTGTATCTGTGTGCGTGTTTTGTAATTATTTGTTACATAAAATTTCTTGTACCATAACATGTTCAAAAATAAATGCTAAAATTTCTTTATAACACAAAAAACAAGTATCTAAATATAAATAAATAAATAACTGAATTAAAAAACAGAACCAAAAGATTGTTTTCCTGAAAGTTTGGGCCAAAAAAGTACATGTGTATTATACAGGGCAAAACAGGGTGTTTTGTCTCCCTGAGAAAAGTTCAAAATGGGTCCTTTAGACATTTCTCTTTCTGTCTTTCTCTTGCTGATACGTGCCCTGCAGTTCTTGAGCCTCTTCTGTGTGTTTTGTGGAGCTTTCCAGTTGATGGTGCTTGTGATTCTGTAGGAGGTGGGGCTGGGTGCATCCTTTCCTTCCTGGAGCTTTGATCTCTGCCTGGGAAGGGGGCTCTGTCTGGCTGTAAACATTCTCAGATGCTCAACTCCTGCCCATCCAGTTCCCAGCCCACTGCCCTCACAGAAGACATAGTCCCCAATTCTCCACTTGCACTGCCATCGGCCTGGCCTGCTAGCTGCACTGGGCTGGGGTCAAGAAATTCCCTTGCTGTGCACCTTCCTGATTTCTCTGCCTAGCTGTATTCAGTGGGAGCAAACCATGCTTTCAATCTTTTCCCTTTGCTGGCAGAGCAGCTGTACACAGGGTCCCTACCCAGCCCACTACAGTTCCCCTTTTAAAATGTCTTCCTGGGCACTCCCACTGCAGCACTGAGTCACTGTCCATTTCACACACACCACCTCTCCAAAAAGCCAAAAGTCTCTCCCACTCACAGCTGCTGGCAGCCTGCCTCCATCTGACCCAGGTGCAGATAGAGTCCCCCTTTCTCTCTGGCACTCTCCCGTTGGCGTTTTCGCTGCAGCTATGGGTGTGCTGCCCACTGTGTGTGTGTTGCCTGGATCTCCCGACTTTGTGTATCCAAGTCACTCCCGGTCTGGGTCTGGGGGTTCCCTGCCCTGGGAGGGGAGGGAAGCCCCAGAGCTGCAGTCTGTGACTGGGCTCTCCGTGGCTGCAGGCTCTATGCATACATAAGTTATCTCCCCTTCAACCTATAAAATCGCCTTACTGCCCGTGGCGAAGCGTCTTCTGAACTCCTTGGCTTCCAAACTTCTTATCAGCTGAGATTCCTTTGAATATTGAATTTTATTTGTTGGAAGATCAGCTGAGTATCTGAGTTGGGGGCAAGAGGAAGTGGTCTCAGCCCCCACCTATTTGACTGCCATCTTCCAACCTTGAATCTTTCATATTTAACAATTAGAGATCCATCTTCTTAATGTAAGAAGTTATATTAAATTACCAACACAAGTCACAATGTTTATTTTTGTATATACTGACTTTTATATCCTAAAATAACCAGTGGATAATTTCTTTAAAAATGCACAATGCTTCAGTGCTTTTTTTACTTGTATCAAGACATTAATAACATGCAAACACCATAGCAGCAACCTAACAGTGAATGACACAGCTCCTTTGCCATGGAAACTCATCCAAGCTCAATAGAAAGGTACCAGACTGTAATGCTGACCACATCTCTGAGCTCTGTGGCCTGGCGGGGCAAGTCCTGAGTTTGGATTTATCCACACACCCAGACAATACACCACTTTGTACAGTTCTGACTGTGGCCGCAGACCACAGGTGCCTCCCACATCGCCTTTCCTCCAGGGCATCGCTAGGAAAACAAGCTGCTGTATTGAAACTTCACTGACAGTCATTATGTTAACACCAGGAAAAGAAGTATTAATCCAGTAATGTCAAGTTTTGAAAAGACCCAAAGTACAAAACCTGGGGTTTTACATTTGAGAAAAGAAACAGTAAATTTGTAGACCCACATATACCCCCTGAAGAGAAGCTTAAAAATGCCAAGTATAGGACCTGACAGATGGGGGTCCGCAGAATGTGTGGATGGCCTCTTGGACCACCTCGAACATTTGCTTACAAAGAGAAGAAACATAGTAGAAACTGTCTCTCTGCCACCACAATGCACCATTTATGTCCCAGCAGCATCTTTGACTCGGGAATGAAGAACACATTTTTTGTCTTCGTAGTTCTGATTCTTTAGGTGAACAAAACAAGGCACACAGCCTTTGTCTGTGGTGGTTTTTTCTTACCTCTTCCTCATTTTTTTCTGTTTTAGAAATCGGACTCTTTTCTCATTAAATCTCATGTAGTCATTTTGGCCGTGTGAGATTTGAAAGGCAACTTAATCTCCTTCCGATATTCACCCCTAACATCCCTAATCTCCTCTCAATCTTCCTCTCAAAAAGTGACCAAGATATCCCAGCACGTCAGGATAGTTCATGTGAATGGGAAATGTTGATTTGGGAGTTAAATAACGTTTGTGAAAGTATCTTCAAAAATATGCACAGATTATTCTCATTTCCCAGAAAAGGGCGTCTTTCCTGCCTAGCTGGTCACTGTCGGCTTGAGGAATAAGGGGAGGCGATCATGAGACACAGGAGGCGGAAGCAGGCAGAAGGGGGGCCTCATCCAGGGAGACTCCGAGCCAGCAGAGGCACAGTCTCAGCATTCCAGGTCAGCATCTGTGTTGACAACAACCTGCATCTCAGCAACAGCTTCACCAGAGCCAGGGACACAGCGGGCTTGCCTGGGGCTTCAGCCAGGAGCCAGTCCTGCCTGCATGCACGTGATCATCCCCTGCCTACCTCTCCGATTGTGTCTCCACTCTCTCCCTGCTGTGCTGCACTCAGCCAGCCTAGAGTTCTTGCAGGTCAGAGAACAAGCCAGGCTCAGTCCTGCCACTCGTCCTATACCTTGCTGTTACCTCTGCCAGGAACATTGTTTTTCTAGATCTCTCCATGGTCACATCCTCATTTTGATTTTTTCCCTCAAATATCACCTCCTTATCGTGATCCCAAATGATCCCACTTTCTGAGTTCACTCTGTGAAAAATGCCACCACATGCTAACCACTCATTCATTATCTCCTTACTCAGCCTCAGTTTTCTTTCAAGCCCTAAAAGCCAGCTGACATACAGATATAGGCTTGTTGTTTTGTTTTATTGATATTTTTCTTTCTCATTAGAGTGCATATTCTGTGAGGTCAGGGACCTCTTTGTATTCATCTTTTTCCCCAGTGCCTATAGTAGTGCAAAGTACACAATCGGTGCTTAGGGAATATGTGCTGAATTAATTAATTAACTAATATGAGTTAGTTAATTCCCCTTTAACTAACCTATGTCTGTCATTCTGCATTCCTCTGGCTCATAATTACCCTTTAGAAGAGGTGGAAATATTCTCTTAAAGAGAGATCCACCCCAAACAGGCCTATTATTCAGTCAGTTATTAGTCAAAAAGGATTTATTAGACATTGACTGCATACAGTGATTTGTTAATGCCTGTTTTGTATGAGGCTCTATGTTACACCCTATGGAGTTTACTCCTTATTAAGGCCATCCTCATCTTTCAGTCATCAGTTGTTTAAAGCATTCATTTAATTTATTAATGCTTTCCTTCTATCACTTAATTGTGAATTAACATCCCCCTAGGTTCTGTATACACTTGCTACATATAGCATTTAAGGCCAGATGATATTATTTAATTTGGAGATGTAAGATTTTGCTTTTCATCTATACATAACTTTTTAAAAAATACATCATCCACAAAACTGTCCTCTGGCACCATCTCAGAGTTATCACAAAAATGCCACACCTATTCTTCTAGGAGGGAATGTCCTAACTCTGCCCATTTTGGGTAATAAAGCCATTAAACTTGGCTCCTCTGCTCCATTTTAATGCCACTATCAGAGGTTTCCCTGTTGCCTGGCCTTCCCTTGGCACGCGTCCAGCAGGCTGCACACCCATGGTGATGTCCGCCCCTGGGAAGGCGCCCCCGCTGGGGCCCAAGCTCCCTCTAAGCACCTCCTCAGGCAGCTCCGGCTCTCCTGCCCCTCTCTGCACGTTCCCTTGGCACCGGCACAAATATGTGCTTATAATGGAATTAGTAAGTGACACCAGCAGCCTCTTCCAAAGTGTCAGTGATTCCTCTAAATGGACATGACCCTTCCCTCACCTCAGTGGCGCCACATAAGCCAAACCCCAAGTTAGGAAGCACAGATTCCACTTGGTGTTTCCCATTGTTTATGGCTTCCCGGCCAAGTTCTCAAGCCCTGTGAACCTGTTTTCGTCCAAGTCAGTTAAACCCAGTTCAGTAGGAAACACTTCATGACGTAGAGGAGATCTACAAACACGTGTTGCCCTCCACCAGGGCTGGGCTAGTTCTTCTGAAAGCAGTTCACTTAATGATTCTTGCTGTTACTTAAGTATAAAATCAGTAACGAAATGTAAATCATGGGTCCTATGGGGAAGACAGAAGGAAGTAAAACATTGTCATTTCCCTCTGCTGCTGGCTTATATAGATAGATGTCTTCCAATGAAATGGACTTTTGGTTTGGCACAATTAATAAGGTAAAAAATATCTCATAAATACGTCCATTTAAATAAATAAATAAATTCATGGTGAGAAAAAGCAGATAACCTATGTGAGACTATAACAACCCAAAGGACTATACTCCGATATGCTTAGTTACCTTCTAAACTTACCAAATCATCACTATGCAATTCTTTCATAAGACAATATAGTGGACCTTAAGTGTTCTGTATGAGAAATCTCACTGTGACCTGCCTCACTGAGGCCTGAGAAGGGCCCTCTCCCAAACAGAGCCTTGGAGGTTAGGATCAGCCTCACAGGCCATCCCGTTAGTGCATCACTGTTCAGTACATCACTGTCTGGGGCAACTCCCTTGTCACCCGTCCTGTGTATTTATATCCTTTTTAGGGGATCAGATTGCAGAATGTGAATTGCTGAGATGTAGCACCATAGTAGAAAGACCAGTTCAACAGGTGTGCTCTACTCACAGAGGTATCTTTTCTAAGGGAGATGAGGTATTAAAAACAGGAGGCTAGTGATCCTTGCCCACACTTGAACATTCACAATGTCTTTTTAGTGTCCCGGACAAGATAGGTGGTATTTGCACAATTCCGTGCAGGAGAAAATCTCCCCAAAGGAAAGGAAAAATGGTGACCTAAGAATGAGCAGAATTAAATTTCACTTGGTTCTTGTGTTTACCAGGACCGTAATTTCCTGAGCAGGTGGCTGCATGCTGATGGTCACACTTTTTTTTTTTTTTTGCTGCGATTCCAAGACCTCAGCTGTGATTTGGCCTTTAAGAATAAAGTTGCTACCAGGGTACACTTGAACCCTTCTTAAAACCTGTGACTATTATATAAGTTAGATTGGAAATCTATAACTTTGTAGGTCTTGCAGATTCTGGTAATGGATTTTTCTTGCCTTTTATTTTTAACATTCTTACTCCTTCCCCATTTATACTAATCCGCCTTAGAGAGGCATAGTTCACTCAGTTAATTTTCTTTCACATCAAAATCTGGCATATAACTGACATGAGCTTTCCTTGCAAGTTTTATTGTATGTCTGTGCCTGTATACTCCAGGGAATGTGCATTTGAATTGGGGCTGGAGTGGGGGCAGGGATTGGCAGGGTCCTCCGCGTGCCTTGTGTGTGAGTAAGCCTGGATGTACCTGTTATGGAATTCTCCCTGATCATTAATCATAAACATGTCCACTGTTCAAACTCTGTTTTTCCCCTCATGTGTGGTAGTCAGATATTTTCCATCCTAACGTGAGCAATTAAGTTTTGAATTGTTTATACATCCTTGTTTTGCCTTATTTTATTGCAAAAGGTGAATGACATGGAATCTCGTTCATGAGTCAACACAACTGTGTTAATCAGGATATGTACTCAGTGGCAAAACGAAAAACTGGACATGGAAAACCTGCTTTCACTGTCTCCTACTTGAATCATTTGAATTATATAAAGAAATCTAGCAGTATGCATCAATACAAACTTAAATTAAGTGTTAATGACATTATATCTCTTATTAGACAGAAATCTTGTAAGAGCTTCAAAATAGACTCATTTATATTATGTCCTCAATCTATCTATTTCATAAAACAGACCAATCCCGTACCTTTTCCAAACACAAGGTACAGTTCCCTCTTTTTCCTTATCAGGCACAGCATTTTCATGCTTGTCTGAATTTAAAAAGAGCTTGATGTTCTGCTTCAATAATTGTAAGACCTTTTGTATTTCCACTTTTGCTGCCATGAAATATTTTATTGCCACCTAAGAGTCTTTAGTATCTCTGTATTCAAACTAGAGAAGTGATAGAGAACTAAATAGCCAAACCAGTAAAACTTTAGAAGGCAGCTCAAAAGAAAAAACTCGGCAGTATCTTATTTTTAAGTGCAAGTATTAGTTTGTTCCTTGAATCTTTATTACGATTACATCACTTTAGAGTAACCTATCCACCGTCTACAACGGTTTTCCAGTATAAAACTGACCTGTCCACTGCCCACTGCTACATGGGAAGGCTGATGCCTTTTCTCCTCCTAGAGAGAAGAATCTGAGACTAGATGCAGTCATTGTTCTTCCAACATGTGCAGGTTACTGTGTATACTTCTCCAGCAGCATGTGTACCAGTCTATGGCTTCAACCTGCAATGCCACTGTGGGGGCCACCCTGCCCGGTCTCAGGAAGCTGTGACCCCCTGTGACTTAGGCTGAGTGAGAAACCTCCGGATCAGGAGCCACTAAGGAGACAAAACTTATTCCCCTGGCATGAACGCTACCTATTTGTTATGTCCCTGGCCTTTAATGCTAGATCAGTTACCAATGACGGGTAACAATTCTCTAGGATAGAGAATGGACCTAAGACAGGGGCTGATCTCGTAAAGGCCTCTGTGGAATAAGTCTCACAAGACCGTGGAAATAATTGAAGGGGCTGTGGAAAGGAAGGGGTGATCGGCATCTACCCCTGCCCCCTTTTAGCCTGAGTCTTTGTACTCAGACGTGAGAAATCCAAGTCTCCTTGCTCCTCTGTCTCCAGCCAAGGGGCCAGCTGGGACCGGAGATGGTGGACCCCCGGGGTAATCAGGCCTGAGACAAAGAATATGCAAGTTCCTGTGAGATCTGTTTTCTGGAGGATGTTATTAACTTGGAATTGAAGGCACAGTCAGGAAACCTTTAAAACCTGTAGTCTTTTCATATGATAAAACTCCAATCTCTGCCCGGAATCACAACAGAAAACTGTTAGCATCCTTGTAAGATACGTGTTACCTTTGATCCCTTCTGCCAGACTGTCAATCCACAATCTGTAACTGCTTTCTCAATAAAAACCCACAGAGACAAAGGATGAGGCTTCCCCATAGGAGGGTAGCCCAGAGGGGCTCAAAGAATTGGAGAGTGAGCGCTCCGTCTCTGACTTCCACTCAGAAAACGGTTTCTGTACATGATTATTTCTATAGTGGGTTTTAAGCATGTCCTTAGCCAGCCAAAGGGAAAAGGTTGGATTAAGCGCGCTTCAGTCAGACAGCCGGGACTAAAGCGAGGTTTGAAAGTCGCTAGAATTAGTCAGACAGCCGGGTGATCCAAGCGAGGTTTGAAAATTGCTACATGCTCCCAGCCAGCCTGAAAGTCCACGTCAGAAAACTGCTTAAGGACTTCAGACACCTGTACTCAACCTAGCATCTCTTAGCATCACATTCTTTACTTGAAATTTAACATTCTTTTTAAGGTTAGGGACTAAGCTGAAAGGGCTAAATAGGATCGGATAAAATGTATAAAGAGTGGCTCAGTGGACTGAGTGTGACCTGCAGACTGAATGGTCACCGGTTCAATTCCCAGTCAGGGCACACGCCTGGGCTGCGGGCCAGGTCCCCAGCTGGGGGCATGTGAGAGGCAACCGATCACTGTATCTCTCACATATTAATGTTTCTCTGCCTTTCTTTCTCCCTTCCTTCCCCTCTCTCTAAAAGTAAATAAATAAAATCTTTATAAAAACGTATAAAGAGTGGGAAAGATTTTGCTTGATGCGGGAAACTATTTTCAAGGCAACCAAGCGGATTATGATAAGAATGGTAACCAAAAGTTGTACATTTTCCTGGCGCACTGGGCAAATAACTAGATTAACTCTTAGCTGAAAACAGAATAGAAAGAAATAAGCAAGAACTACCTTATTTTAAGTTTTTAGGCTTTTAATTGTGTTAAAGATAACTTTTTCCTCCATTACTAAAAAAAACAGATATCTGTATTCTTTCCTCTTCAGTCATATCTCAACTTGAAAACATGAACTGAAGGACTTTTCAAACTTCTTTTTTGCCAGCCCCAAGAAATATCCGATCTATTGTGACTGCAGAGTTTCAGAAGCAACTAAGAAATAACATGAATTATGAACTAAGGTAGGCAGACTCATATGCTCCTCCTCCTTGCTCCCTGGGTAGATAATTCTAAAAACAAGAATCTTTCCCTGGATGGGATTCGATAGTCCTGTTGTCCAGGGCAGAGAGGCTCCCAGCCTGGGCTTCGGAAATCGCCTGGAGAAAGAGCAACTTCTCTTTCACCATCGTTGTGAACAGGCAGCCAAATAAATCCAGGCTTGGTCTTGAAATCCAGGGTTGCGAGGCACTTTACTCTCAGGTTGGGCCCCTGGGATTCCATGACACCACAACTGGGTGGTAAGAGGTCACTACACAGCTGTTTTTAGGACTAAACAATACTAAGCTTTTAGAAATTGCAGACTATTTACTGTTGTCCCACAGTAATTGTGGGAAGAGTTTTGGAAGGTCTTCTGAGAAGTCCAGCGTAGTAAGAATGGAGAAAGAAAACCACAATTTGAATAAAGGAAGCCCAAGAGGGCTACAGGAAGTCAAGAAACGATGGGAGTTTCTCCTCCCTTGTGGCCGGACCTGCAAATAGCCAGACTTTCTGGTACTCACTGACAAGACCGCATGCTCGGGACGGCTTTGTTCCGTTCGACAGACGTGGAAACGTTCGAGGTACTGCACTAGTTTCTGGGGATGCAATAATGAATTCTGTCCAGTGCCTCTCCTTGCATGACTTAAACTCTAAGTGAGGCCACAAATGTGTGAACCAAGTATATCAATAGTCCTTCTTCCCCTTCTCTTTTCACCTGGGTCAGGGCAGCTTAACTCTCCTGCGTTGCAGCCAATCAAGGCTGGGCAGGTCCACTCTAGCTTCAGGGAGATGGAAGAAAACGTGCAGAGCCATGGGGATGCTTGACAGGCCTTTGTTCACAGGTGGGCAAGCCACGCACACTGCGAGCTTCTGCGTGTCTCTAGTGCCCCTACTTGTTTAAGTACCAGAGGAGAACAAAGCCAGAAAAATGTCAGGAAATTATATAGCATAGCATAATTCTGCTCATGTGAGCCTGCTTCGCATTATGGGAACAGTTTATCAGACCCAGTCTCAAGGCTACGAGGACACTACTTATCAGGCCCCTCCGAGGCTATGGGGACACTGCTTCCCTTAGCTACCCAGACACCTGGGTGAGGAAGCCAGACTGCCTCCACTTACTCTACACCTCCGGATGCTGCTTACATGTCACCTTGTCGACAAAAAGCTTCCTTGACCTCACTGCCAGGCGTGGTTTCTCTGTGCCTCTACTTTGTAGCACAGCCCTCATTTGTCACCTCAGATTGATATGTGTAAGTATTTTTGAATATCCATCTTTGTCATGAAGGGGGTTATCTGGCATTGCCAATGAAGTCCCCCCAGTGCACAGGGCAACGCCTGGCACCCTGTAGGTGTTCAAAAAGAAACTTGGTGGATAAATGAGTGAAGTTGTGTCAAAAGCAAGAATGAAAGTGTGCGTGGGACACTATGTGAGCACAGAAAAGGGGAACTTACCCCAGCCAGGAAGCTCTAGAAAGGTGTCCTTGAAAAAGATAATTGATCTGAATCTTGAGGGTGAGTAGATCAGCCAGGCAAGAAAAGAAGACACGGGTGCACCCAGCTGGGGAAGCAGTGTGCTGAACCACAGAGGCAGGAAGCGGCTTGCATTGTGAGAGCAGCTGCAAGCAACTCAGCGTCCCTTCAGGACGTGGATTCTGAAGGAGGGCATAGCAGGAGATGTAGCCCACACACGTGGAAGACTTTGTAAGTGATTTCAAGAATTCTTTGACTTTTGAGCAATGAGGAGCAAGCCGTTGAAGAGTTTTAAGTCAAGAAGTAATGTGGTCAGACTGGCAGTATACCATTGTATGGACAAAGTAGAAAAATAGAGACTCCCAGACCAAGATAGGCACCAAAGACATGAGACTCAGGGTCACAGCCCCATCGGCTCTCCCTAGCACAGGGCCTGCGACAATTGATGTGGAGGCCCACAATGCATAATCTCAAATGAATCTCAATGGCAAATACTGGCTAAAGCTGTCTCAGGTGTCCAGCCCTCGTGGGGTTACCTGAGAAATCTCACTAGGGAAGCAAAATAGCTGTGGAATAAAACTATACCATACCTAACAACAAAACTGGGCCTAAGTAAGCACAGTGGCACCTTGGTGCTTGTCTTTATTCGTTCTGGAACTTGGGATGAGTGCCGAAACTGACAAGTACCCAACGAATTCTTCAAGCTACAAACGATGAAGCATTTTCTCCTGTGGAGTGGCATTGTGACTCATAAAAGTTCTAGCCAGTGCAACATGCCCCAAGCAAGCCCCAAGTGCTAAAACACTTTTTTTCCCATTAAAATGCAACGAATACAGGGAGTTCTGAAAACAAGTGCCGAGATACAACTCTAACACAATATAAATTGGAAAACAAAACCAAAAACTTCAGAACAAAGTTGGACCAGGAAATGTGGGGTGAGTGGGAAAAGACTTGTTGTAAGAGGTGAGTCTTAATCTGGTCCTTTAAGAGGGTAATGAGCCCTGTCTGGTGTGGCTCAGTTGGTTGGATCACCAGCCCGTAACTGAAAGGTTGCTGGTTTGATTCCTAGGTTGCAGGTTGATCTCCAGTCCAGGTGCAGCCCATACAACCCCCCAGTCCAGACACGTAAGATCCCTGGTGCAGGCAAGTACAGCAAGAAACCAATCCATGCTTCTCTCCCACACTGATGTTTCTCTCTCTCCCTTCCCCTCTCTCTAAAAAAGTAATGGGGAAAAAAATGCCCTTGCATGAGGATAAAAAAAAATGGAAGAGTAAAGATGCAGAATGAGGGGAAGGGTGCTCCAAGGGGCGGCCTGGGAGGCCGAGGGAGGGTGAACACTGCCCAACGGAAGAATGCTGCTTGGGCGCTTTGGACAGGCCATTTGAGGAGAGGACCTGTGTGATGGCAGCTCTCATCAACTTACTATGGTAAAAACTATTTTAAAAATGTTTAAGGCTGCCTGCTTCTCTTTTCTGAATCTTGGAGTCATTAGGTGGGGCTGAGTAAGGTATATGTAGTTCTGTCTGGGGGTGGGCTGGGGTGGGCAGTAGCTGTGGGGGCTCGGAGCACAATGTCAGGGTCTGAGCAGGAGGTTCCCTCCCGGAAAGGTACCTGGTCAAAGGAATTGGAGCCTGCAAAGCAGGGCGAGGGGGCTTCCACATCCAGGCACCTGGGGCAGGAGTCGGCGTCCGATTGTGGTGGGTGCTTGTTGGTGGTGGAGAAGATGGTCCTTGTGTGTGGGAAGTGCACACTAAAGTATTCAGGCAGAATGTTTGAGTTGGAAAGCAAGCATGTTAGAACAAAGTGTCAGCAATTTGCTTTCAGATGGTTTCATGGTACAAAACAAGGTTTTGTACTAAGCTTACAACCTCTGTAAGTCTGAGGTATTTCAAAATAATACTGATTCCAAAAACTCTTAAACACTGGTAGCTTATAGGTACTTATCTATAAATTTGAGCTAAATCATAGACATATCACACTCTTAGACTATTCAGAAAATATTTGCTTACAAGATTTTAAATTTTGTCTGTGCAAAAACTGAAATGAAAAGAAAATAAGAGAAAAAGAGAGAAATGAGAAAAGCCTTAGAACCTAAACCATGGTTACTTAGATAATCCTAGAAATGCTTCAGTCCCTGGGCTTTGTCTTTTCAGCTAAAACTGGTCTTTATTTTCCTATTTCTATTCCTCAGATCCATACAGTCAGCTACTTAACAATGACTGGCCTTCCATGCCCAGAAGTGAGGTAGGTGTCAGCAGTGCGATGGAGAGGGAGAGACCCAGTTCCCCACCGGGGGGAACAGTTTGCAGTTTGGCATTACTGCTGCAGTCTAGCCCATTGTTAAACAATAACCACAGCATCAGAAGAAAATCCCTAAAGTGGCCAAGCAGAGTCCTTTGTGTTTGCTGTTTCTAAACTGAGCTCTGCCCACACCCCTGCCGGAGACATCTGCCGTGCTTGCTGCTCCCCCATTCATTCAGTCCTCTGACCACACCTCACTATCAACTCCTTTTTTTGCTGTATTCTATCACATCTTCATCTGGCTCCATGAGATCAGGGACTCACGTGAGCTGATGCATGAGGGCTCAGTAAGTGTTGGTTGATTGAGTGAATAAGTGAATAACAAGTTAGGCTGTGAAAGGGGAAGGACACCTATATGTGCCTGTGGGACAGAGGAGTAAGGACAGGCTTTCCTGAGGAAGTGACATTCACAGACACCTAGAAACCACAGGAAATGCCAACTAAATGGAGATAACTGTACTTGAACAACAAATTAAAAAAAGAAAAGAAAAAAAAGAGTGTTCACTCGAAACCTTTATTGCTTTATTATGCAACATCACCCCTATAAATTCAATACATAATAAATAAATAAAAACTCCTCAAAAAATGTTAAGGTAGGCCTACTATGTGCAGGAGGATGAAAAACTGGCCTTGATCAATAAGAGGTCACTGCTTTCCTCAATGTATATTTTTAGTGACATATTTGTGTGACAGAATCTCCATTTTCCCTGAGTGTCAATACTAATCTGACCGAGAGGCAGCTCTTCCTTCTTTTAACCCAGTTGCAGGCCCCCAGGGCTGAGTAGGAATGGTTACTACAGCGTAGGGCTAGGAGCTTGGCATAAGGGCACAAACCTCAGTTTGTGTCACTTATTAGCTGTGTAACCTTAGGTGAGTCTCTTCACTCTCTGAGGCTCTTCCCTCCTATAAGAAAATCTGTCTAGTAAGAACTCTTATCTCACAGAGGAGGAGCGAAGACAAATTCATGCAAAAGCACTGTATAATTTGCCATCATTTTGACCACACAACCCAGGCATACAGCCTGAGATAAAAAGATGGTAGCCACAAGCAATGAAGGTAGTCTTTGCAGCACACAAAACAACACCCTTTGTCAACAAAAGACTGTAGAAAGAAGATTGAAGTTCACCCTGAAAAGCTTGCTCTGTTCCTCTCTACCGCCGCACAGTGTGGACCACCCACCCCCTTCCATCAGGAGCATGGGTCCTGCTGGCTGTTGCCGAGCCCCAGCTCCAGAGCCGCCCCCTCCAGGCCTGTCCTCAGAGGGCCGTGCTTCAGAGTGAGGGTGCCGCGCTTGAATCCTGGCACCAGCATTGACTATCCACGCCTCAGTTTCCTCCTCTGGAAAAATGATGCTAATTATACATACCTCTTAGGGGTTTTGTGAGAATTAAGTGAGTTAATGTTTATCAAGTGTTTAGAGATGTATCTGGCAAATAGAAAGTGCTTAAAACATTTTTCGCTGTTATCCTCCCGTAGTCATTGTTTCTACACAAACCAAGAATGGTTTTGTGCCCTAGAGTAAATTTGCCACAGCACAGTATAGGTGGCACTGGCACCCACTGCCCTATTGCCAGTGCTAGGGAGGAAGGGACAACCTCTTCCAGGGACATTTGAAGCTGGAAAGTGGTCATTCTAAAGAACTGGAATCTCTTGCTCAGAACATGGGCCGGGGAACAGAACACTAGGAACCTGCTGCTATTTCATCTGGGCTTCTCCACCTTTGTAAGAGGGCTGGCACTTCTTAGTAACCCAAAGAAAGAGTGAAACATTCAGAGATCAAGCATCCTACTGGTAAAGAAGTGAAAATCACATCAAACTTTTCCTCAATATGGCACATACTCTTCTTTCCAGAAGTACTTGAAATTTAATTTAGTCAATGGCTGGCCAAAGGGAGAATGTGACCATTGCAATGTATGAGTCACCCAGGGATAATTAAAATAAATGTAATAATAGCAGTAGTAGTGATAGCTAGCATTTATTACATACCTCTTGCGGGCAATGCTTTGCCATACATGCATTACAGACAATAATTCATCATATGCCTTACAGAAACCCTAGGAGATATTATCTCACTTTACAGAAGAGAAAACTGTCTCCATGGTTTCCAATAACAGGAAATCAGGGAGATTTTAGTACAAGAGTCAAACCGAGAAAAACATGAAATCTGCAGACAGTAGGAAATCTGTCAGGAAATGACATACCTGTCACTTTATCACTCAGCCTCAGGAACACTTGGATTTACTGTGTGAGTTTCTAATAATGAGGCAACGCTTTCAGTTCTCAGAAATGTCTCAATAAAAAATAAGTCATATGAAAGGCTGTTTAAGGTAGAATCACTTTCGATAGCTTCAAAATTTAGATCCATCATAAAAGATTGGTTTTGGCAGGTCTATTTTAACAGCAGTTGTATTCTTCAAGTTGCTTGGAAGTGGTGTTGGTGATCAGCCACACTTGTATAGGCTTTTCAATGTAAAAAGCACTTTTAATGCATTTCTATCTGATTGTTTCAATTATGGTGAGTAATAGTAGTTTTTATTCCCTTTTTATATATCACATTGAAGCTTAAGGTGCCCTCAAGCCCCAGAGCTAAGTAGAAGTGGATGTAAAAGTCATGTATTCTGTTTAATTCCACCTTATTTCTCCACTATGTCATGTAGTAGTTATATTAGCTTCAGGTGAACGATACAAGGATTTGACATTTTTATACCTTACAAAGCATTCACTCTACTAGTTCTAATAATCATCTGTCACTGTACAAACTTATGTGCAGCATTATCGACTATATTTTCCTTCACTTTTTTCACCCACCCCTCACCCCCTACCTTCTAGTAACCATCTCTTTCCTCTGTTTCTTTTAGTCTGTTTTTTTGTTTGTTCATTTGATTCATATTTTTAGATTCCATATATACATGAAACCATTCAGCATTTCTCTTTCCCTGTCTGACTTTTTACACTTAGTATAATCCTTCTACATTCTTTCATGTTGTTACAAATAGCAAGGTTTCACTCTTTTTCATTGCTGTGCAATATTCCTGTGTGTGTGTGTGTGTGTGTGTGTGTGTGTGTGTGTGTACTACATCTGTACCCATTCATCAGTTGATGGACACCTCGGTGGCTTCCATATCTTGGCTATTATAAATAATGCTGCAATAAATACAGCAGTGGGTACATATATCTTTTCAAAGAGGTGTTTTGTTTTCTTTGGATAAATAGTTTTTGATAGAATTCATGTCTCTACACAGAGTAAAATTCTATTTCACAGCCATACACTAGATACCTTAACAGGCCAATGAACTCATAAGAGCATGCCCCTGGTTGGAGGGTAAGTGTATGAAGCAGAGACTGTGGGTGAACTGGTGTGTTAAATTAGGGCAAACACTCCCAAGCTCTCCTGCAAGCAGTCAACTGCATCATCATGGCTTATAGATCCTTTTTATGTGCCAGGAAACAGAGACTTTGGAAAAACTCAAAAGAAATCTTATTGATATTGTTGTTTTCCTTCTTCTTGCTTTAATCCAGGTTGGCTAGTAGCCAAAGAAACAAGGTAGTCACTTCTGCTTCTGGACCCCGACGTTCCAACTGAAAAGACAATCACTTACATAGCATTTTATGAAATAGCATTGAGTGATCTGGGGCTTTGAGACCTTCCCTGAGGCCTAGTAGATAAAAGGAATGAAGGCTCCTGAAGCAGGACTGGAGCCACAGTTCACTCATTCCTAGCAGGTTAGCAGAAAAAGAGTTCACAGTGGAGCCATCCAGCTTCCCTCTGGAATGCCCCTCTGAAGCTTTGGCTGAGTGTGGGGAAATCCATGTCAGCACCTTCCCACCACTTAATAGTCACGGTTATTAGTGACTTCCCAAGGCACTTAGAGCCAGGTTTAGGTCACATGGAGCCAAACAATGGGATTCCTGCCCCCAGGGAGAGAGGAAGACTCTACTTTCAATTCACAGTCAGCACCAACACCCGTACCATTTTCTTCCCCTAAGCACTGGCCAAAGTGAAGTGTCGTGGTGTGAAAGGTCTACTTCTGATGTTCTCTGGCCCCTGAGGGGCCTGGGCTGTGATGCAGCCTGCTTTTCTGCTCAACGAACAAGGACTTCCAGCCTGAGATCTGCTGGCTCCCAGCTGGAGGGCCAGTCTCTAGAAAGACCCTGGCTCTCTCATGCATGTGGTATTGTGATGGTGTGAGACAACTGAGCTTCAGCGGAGTTGGAACTTGGGACTCTGAGCACTCCACAGCCGGGACCTTTAGCTTCTTTAGATGGGGAGCAATTAGGGGAGGTATAGAGAGGTAGGAGAGACAAATGCAGCTCCTGGGAACAGCCAGCATGATCTCAGAAAAGACTTTTTAATGCCTTGAGAAGAAAACCTAAAAAACAATGCATCACAAAGAAACTCCTGATTATATGTACTGTAACAATGCACTCCTCCCCCCACATGCCCCGCCTCTCCCCTGACATCGTGTCATACTGACTGATGGTGACGCTGGTAACAAACCACTTCAGTGCCATGAAAATCACTCCCCTGCAAGTTGCTCTTACTTGTTTAGTTGACACTTGGAATTCTAATATCCCAAAGAGTGATACTCCTGTGAGTCTGTCCTGTTGTTTACACACACATATTGTCCACATAATACCCACTTAGCTGGCTTAGCACATCATCTAACACAGATATTTTCACCCTACTTGTGATCTAAATCCCCCTTCATTATGTACTTTCTCCTGTGATCCTAAGTTAGAAATTATTAGAGGTTACTATGTACTTTTTGAATCCCGTCAAACTATCACTGATGCAAAAGGGAAACAGCCCCCTTCAGCTGCTAGTGAAAAGCCCTTCTGTTAGGCAAACTCCCACTCTATAATTAGCTCACATTGCTTTCAAGCTTTGGCAGCAGTAACAAATGGGCCATTTCAAATATGGAGATTTTAAGAGTGAGCATGGAAAATGAGTCTGGGAGGACATAACTGTTGGAAACATTCACCTCCACATATTACAAAGAGTGTACAGCCTCTCACATTTTACCTGCTGAGACTAGGTGAAGACCAAGAAACAGACATGGCATCTGGTTCTGAACTGCAGCCTTATTTTTTTAAAAACACTTGCCTAAGAGATTGACTGTATCATAATAAAAAATCTTTGTCTCCCACCAAAATAATCAAAACTGTTCTTAACACACCATAAATGAAAAAATCTTTTGCTTCAATATACCATACCAGATGATTCCTTAGGGCCTCTTATCTCTCTAGAATGACATAAAACAGAGCATCAACAATCCTCTGTTGCTGCCTCCAACCTCCTGACCTAGGGAGCATCACTGAACTCAAGCACACCCAAGGTTTGTCAAGACCCTTCCTGGAGCAGCAAGCTCAGCTAGGAAGGGAGGGAGGGGGGAGGGGAGCTAACAGCTCCTGAGAACCTAACCTGTCATGCTGCAAGAACTGCAGGTGCATTGTCCCATCCAATCTCCACAACCACCTGAGGAAGTGGCATTTTCTCCATTTTACATGAGAAAAATAATGATGGAAAGGGTGTAATAAATTAGCCAGTGTCACATGACTCAAGCCCAGGCCTAGGCTCTTCATACCGCTCCACATCACCCTGATTCGAGCACATGCACAGGGCACAGGGAAACGAGAAATGCTAAGAGGCAATGTTTTATCTCAAAAGCAGGAATAACTCAGCATTTAAGCTAAAATTTTAATCTTACACATAACACTCTGGAAAAATGTAGAGAACTTATCCAAGGAGGGTAACATTGAAGATAAGAAGCCACATAAGAAGGCAACTGCAGTCTGCCAAGAGTGTGTTGATAAAAGCTGAAATCAAGCATGTATCAGTTAGTAATGCATGGTTTTAAGCAACCTAAACAAACAACAGACATTCAGACCCTTTGGCTGCTTTGGAAGAGCCCTCATCAGAAGAACTACCAGGAGGCTAAGAGTGAGACTTGAGAATGCCCCATAACATAAATATCCAGAGGGCCAGGGCACAGAGGAGGAAAGGCCCTCATCTGGTGGGCCAATCTGGCTGGGATGCTCCTGCTGTCACCCTGCCAGGAGTGGCCTCCAGCCATTTCTGACCTGCAACTCCTCACTCAAGTTTCAGAGACGTGGGACAGAGCAGCTCCTTGGCCAACCTTTGGCCACACCCCAGAGATCTAGTTTGAGAATTGTGAAGACAGAAAAGAAGCTTCCACTCTTGGATTCCATACACAGAAGGTAGACACCTGGAAGAGTGAGCGAGAAGTCTTTAGCCCCAGTGGAAATCAGGGTACTACTCAGAAGACAGAATGAATGCTGGATGGCCAAAAAATGATCAGAAGTACTAACAGCAGATTGGGGGAGGATATAACGGCGTTTGAAGTACCATTAACATTGAACACTTGTTGAGAGTCTGTGCGCAAAGTAGTGAGCTACATGCTGTTGGAGATATAAGGAAGTATAAAGCTCACGTAGAATAAGAGACCCAAACACAAGAAAAATCAATAACAATACCAAATCCCATATATTAGGATGTAGATGATAAGGCATATGAGTTCAGAAAATGGAGAGATTATCAAATCTAAAATAATTGGGAAAGGCATCCCATGCATCATGGAATTTGCATAATATGTAGAGTTTGGGCCAACAGACAGAAAAAGAGAGTGCATTCTAGGCAGGGAGGATAATCTGAGCAGAGGCATGGAGGTTCAATGCATGCAGTGCATTTAGGAATCAATTCATGCACAGTGGTCTAAGTAAGAGTTCATATAAGGAACCATCCCTGACTCAGAGTCAATGATATCTAAGATGCACAAAAATGAACAACTTTTCCCTCTTCTCTTCTTGTTTAGCTGACCTTGGTCAATCACTGGGCAGTTCTATTTTAAGACTTTAGGGAGGAAAGTAAGAAAGGTGTTGTATTTGCAGGGCTGAGGGGTTGGTAATGAGAGGAGAAAGAAAACAGACCCAAGATGGACTGGCATTGAGCTTCAAATTCCTGATTCTCCTTGCTGGACCAGGGCCACTTGAGTTGGGCTGAATTCATCCAGATCATTGACAGGCTGCCAAAAGCCCCGACTGCTCCAGCTGCCTCATTATCCTCCCTGCTCTTCCTCCTTCCCACCCTGCAGCAACATGTCTCCCATAAACCTGAAGAGCCAAGGCCCAGGAAGAGAAGTGGGTCCAGGACAGGGAGTGGAAACCTGCCCCCCCCCAGATCCTGGCAAGAGTCTTTTGCCCTGGCAGCTGCTTCAGCATCAGAACCAGACCTAATGGGACCACTGGTCCTCTCCAGGGTTTGATCCTCTTCCAGGTTCTCACTCTCCTTAAGTGGTACTGCAGATGGCGCAGAGCAACTATGTGTTCATTACATGCCCAGCTAATACTGGTAGGAATTGGTCAGGCCTCTAGGGCCCTGTCAGCAACTCTAGATGCTTTCCTTTCTAGAACCTGCAGGCTCCAGGAGGTGTCCACCTGCTGTCCTTCTTTCCTCTCCCAGTTCTTGGGCATGATAGACCAAGCACAATAGACTGGGTCATTAAAATGGGATTGCAGAGAGTTGAGATGAGCACATAGGCAGATATGTAGTGCTAAGAGTAGGCTTTTTCTTTAAGGAAACTCAGAAGATTGGCAGGATGCATTTTCCCCATGAGAAAGGGATGGCCCAGGCAGCTTATTTCCTTCCTACCACCCTATTTTCTCTCTAGGTGATGGTGATATTAGTTACCTTTAAAACCTAAGCCCAAATTTGTAGCCAATGCTAACAGGAGAGTAAATGCTTTCCATGTTTCCAGTTCTTCGTGACATTTAGTGGACTAGTCAAGATAAGACAGTGATGTGGTGCAGGCCCTCAATGAGCTCTAGAGAGAGATAAAAATCTTACTCACAAAATTTACCACTGAGACCAGTTTGAGACACCCAATTCCCTTCAATGACTGTTTGGTACATTATCCAAGCAGAGTGGCAGAACTCTTGCACACAGCTGGAATGAAAACAAAACAAGACTTATACAATTCACCATACAGTTGCTACTGAGTTCAATGTATCCATAGCTATAAAAGTAAAATAAAAAATAAATAGGTTTTTTTAGCTGAGAATGCTGAATATCCTGACCATACTAGATTCTATTACAGAAATGGCCTCAATTGTCACACTCTTCACTATGTGACTTTGTAGCTCCCCCCATGAAGAAATGGGCTCTATCTCCCTACTCCTTGAATTCAGGCCAAGCAGTGTGACTTGGTTTGTCTAATAGAATGAAGTGGAAGTGTTGGTTTTCCAGGTCTAGGTCTATGCTTCAGGGGCCTTACATCTTTCTGTTAGCTCTTTTGGAACCCTGTCCCCATCATGAAAATAATCCCATGCTTTACTGTTGGATAATGAAAGACTACATAGAAAAAGTGAGATGACAAGTTGAGGCCCCCAAGTCCAGCAGCCTTCAATTGACTTGGCAGCTGAGCACAAACTCATGAGTGAGCCTGGCCAAGACCAGAAAGACCATTCAGCCCAACCTACAGAAACATGAGTTAGATAAATGGTTGTTTTAAGTCAGTGATTTATGGGTTGGTTTGTTACACAGCAATAGGTAACTGATACACCCATCTTTAGGTTTTTGGACACCCTATTGCTTTTTGGACATCAGGAATCAGTGTAATTTTTCCAGCCACACAATTAGCATTTGCAAACCTGCCCCATGAGCCCTGCAAATATATCCAGATCATTTCTGAACTTCACATTTAATTTGTCTCATATTTATATTTAATCTTGCTTATCTTTCCTTTCTAGTCCCACTATCATCAAACCTTCATTTCTTTTGCTGGGCACTGGAAATAGGATCCTAATTGTCCTCTGCATAATGCACCTTGTTCTTTCTGTGATCCCTCACTGTCCAAAGAATTATATCTAAATACTTTATTGCAGGTTAGGCCAAAGAAACAACGCTAAATGGTATTGAGTATCCACTATATATCATTCCAAATTGAATAAGATATAGACTTACTAAGGGTGAATGAGGCCCTCTTTAATCTTGTTGCATTCTCCCTCTGCAGATTCCTTCTCCACAACTTAGCTACCAAAGACATCTGTCCTGTCCCTTAAACATGGAATCCCTATGTTGGCATTTTTGCTCATGTCACCAATCCCCAACCCTCTGGCTAAAGTGCCCTCCCTATTTTTCCCAGCTTCTCTAACTCTTTGTCTTCCTTCAAGGTCCAACTTAAGTTCTAACTTCTCTGAAACCACCTCCTTCTGCCCCTGCCCATTCTCCTGCCTTAGTTCCTTTAGTACCCCCTTAGCTATCAGCTATGACATCTAGTGTGGCTAATTACATGCTGGCATGGAGGTCAGGGCCATGATGTGTCCCCTCTCCAGCACCTAGCACAGTGCCAGACACATGTGCCTGCTGGTGATAATGCTTGATAAAGAGAGATTCAATTAAACTTCTCATTCTCAAGACAATGTAAAATGTTGACTCTCCTTCTTTTAAATAACAGTTTTATACCCTTAATTTGGGATATTGGATTTGAGGAAAACTTTCATCATTTTCACTATGCCTCACGAGGAGGCAGGAAAAAAACAAAACTGTTTCTGACACCACTTGCTGAACATTTACTAAGTACCAGATGCTACCCTGGACATTTTATTTGTATTATCTCACTTAAATCTTGCAACAGTCTTATGTGGTACATATTATTGCTTTCATGGGATAGTAACGGAAACTCATTAACATGAGTTTAACAGCTAGTTCTGTCAAAGTTGACTCCAGTTCTGTCTGAGCCAAAATTGTGTGTTCTTAGTAAGCTATAATGCCCCTGACTTATCCAATTATTTTGCTCTTAGAATATACGAAACAACTTTTTATCATCGTTGCACTTTCTCATCAGTAGTCCTCAACTCCCAACCTAGATTTCACTTCCATAGAAGCTACTCCAGCATCTTATATGGTAGACAGAAGAATGCCCTTACCCCAAAGACGTTCGTGTCTTCATCCCAGAACCTGCAGATATGTTGTGTTATGTTTTCTAGGGGAATTAAGATTGCAGATGGAATTAAGTGTGTTAATCAGCTGTCCCGGAGATGGGGAAATGACGCTGAACCATCCGGGTCAGTGTAATCATAGGGGTCTTCATAGTCAGAGAGGGAGGCAGGAGAGTCAGAGAAGATGTGACAACAGAAGCAGAGATCAGAATGATGCAGTTTCTGAAATGCAGGCGACTGCTAGAGACTGGGAAAGGCAAGGAAATAGATTCTCCCATAGAATCTCCAGAAAGGATGTTTTTTAGCCCAGTGAATACCATTTAGGACCTCTGACCTCTAGAACAGTAAGATAATAAATGTTTATTGTTCTGAACTCCCAAGTTTGTGGTACTCGTTATAGCAGCTATAGCAACCTGATACAGCTTCTCATAGAAACCATTAGGGCCAGTTCAATAGCATGTGAAGACTTCTCACAGCTTGGAAGCCACAGTCTGAATAATTATAGGGAATTATTTTTTATTAAACTCCTTTTACGGAGGCCTTACTAATTGTTTCCACAAATAAACCGAGAAAAGTCCTTGAAGAGCCACTTCAATGAGCTAAAGAAAGGGAGAGAGCTAACCCCCCCCACCTTTCTCCTGGGTTCATACGTCCTATAGCATCATGTTCTATTAAGGTTCTGGTTAGCTGAGATTTCCTGTAGAATTAATGTATTTTTGTTAGTTTTGAAATAATCTCTCTCTCCTCCCAGTAAAATCAAGAACTGCCAATGAAGTACTACAGGCCAGCCACTGGGTCCCCTTTCCTCACACATACCACATACACAAATAGGAAGATGGTCTCCAAGGCTATAATTTCCTGGCCAGCAAGTGTCTTGGGTTTCACTTGAGTGGTTAATGGTGATGTCACCCGAGTGCCTTAGTATGGGGCATTTCCAACCTTCAATTAAAAGACTATCATTTACTCTATATATTAACATCCAGAACAATAAACACAGTGGAACATGGTCATTAGAGGCAGCCATAATCCATGGCCTGCTGGTATCGATGTCAACCCTGCTGCATTTGACATCTGAAATAAGTTCAAAGAAAGCACTGCATTTTCAAAGCTGAGACTACGTTGAGATATCCACCCTTGGCAGCATTCCATCTTCTCACCTCCATCTTCTGACTTATCGGCATCTTGGGTTCATCCCAAGAGTGTAAAACCCCCTTCTCTTACACAAAAAGACATCAGGCCAGAGTTCTCCCTGAATACTGCCACAGTTTCAGTTGAGTGAACTTAGTAGGAGTTTGCTATAAGATGGCAAACCAATTCAGGATGTTATAATGCCTGATCTAAAGAATGTCAACATGGAGTTGGTAGGCCTGAGTCCTTACAAAAGAAAATGACTTTGTGATGCCAAATGGGAACAGAGTAGATAATGTTGAAAACCAGGAAAGCAAAAGAAAATTTTACTCAAACTTAGCCGAAATATCTCAAAGTGCTCTTCAGTTTTTCCCTACGTTATCCACATTCATTCCATTCATTCAGTGCATACTGACAGGTCACTAATTGGTGCCAGAAAAATATAAACGTTAATAGGATTACATAGTCTAATGGGGGAGACAAAGGATCAGTCAATACCAATATTTCTCATAATCTAGCACTTTTCTTTTCTTTTTTGCAAACGAGAAAAGGGAGCCATAGAGCACTTAGGTCCTTTTCACAAGGACTAGAACTGGAATTCAAGCTCAGCGAGGCTCCTTACCTCTGGGGGCCACGTGAAAAGTCACATTCTTCCTGAATCAAAGGGCTTACGCTTCTCTCATCCCATCAACACATCATCATTGCAATTTCTGGGGGTCCAGTCACTTCGATTTCTGAGCTGACCTTTTAATTCAGAGGGCGAGAAATTAAAACAGAATTCAAAAGGCTTTTTTGTCAGGTGGTGGAGGTGACAGGGCAAGGAAGTCCCGTGATGTTTATTGTATACTTCAGGTTGGGCGGAGAGATGTGCTTGAGTCCTTGAGATGGTGGATGGAAAAATGCTGAAGAGTTAGACAAGGAAGTAAGAATACCAAGAAAGCCTGCTCGGTAGTCTAAGGCGCTCTGGGACCCAACAACTCCATGGCAGAGATAAAAAGCAGGCCTTGTTTCTTCAGGGACTGGCAGCAACTCTCCATTGCCGTACTGGGTGAATCCGGCCCGTGTATTCCCCAGGAGAGGATCTGATATGGTTGGTTGTCACACTGAATCTGAAGCGACACCTGATCAATTCATAGGCAGAGGCTGCCCTTAGTCCACCTAGGGCTGCCTCTGGCTGCGTCCCCAACACCCAGCCTGTTGGGTGGCAGCAGAGTATGTGAGCCCCCCGGACACAGCACAAGCAAACTCGATGCTCCTGGGGCAGCATTTTTAGAAGAAGGCTTGTGAACTCAGCAGGCATGTAGACGCCCTGCATGCGACTTACTGCTCTACTTACCGCCCTCCTGAATTACCTTCGCCATTGTTCCTCTGCACCTAGTGTTTTTGTTTTGTTTCATTTCACTTTGGTTTGGGTAAAGTGTTCTTCACTATGCCTGGGTTGGTAGAAGCACATTGGGAAGTCTCGGCACACCACTCTGACTCTCTGAGCACAGGCTCTGGGGGCTTTCTGGGAAAAAGTCCTGTCTGTGCCCTAATGGCATGTTTGGAGGGAAGGTTTCTCCAAGTGGCCTAGTGCACTTAACACCCAAGAGCCCTGATGGGGCGGGAGTGGAGAACGTGAGAGGCCCTGTGGAGGGGGCTTCCTGGGCTCCCCAGTGGGGCGTGCTTACTACGCCTTTGCACACCCTGCATGGGTCCCTGTGCGCTTCCACACCTTGGAGACTCGCTTTTTCAAACCACTCTGGCCAGCTAAACCTGTGGGCTTGCGCTGCACGTGGCCGCCACCTGCTGGAAGCAGCCTGGAACTTGCCACTCGGCCCCGTGAGGCTGACACCTGGCCAGCACGGAGGTGTGAGAGAAGATTGTCAAGTTCCCTCCATGGCGTTCATTCCAGGGGGAGCCTCTAAACTGGCCTGGACACACAAGAATCTGTTTTTTAATGGTCTTTTGGAGACCTAAAGTCTACAAATCTCTCTGATAACTCATCTGAAAGTGTAATCACCTTCTCTCAAAAATATTTTCCCTGTTTGTGATCTCAATGATGCTTCTGTTTAGGTTAATTTTCTACTGATCTGTCTTGACCAGGGATGAAAAGCAGCTGCTGTCAATTCTCCAGGAGAGGCTTTTTATGGGCCTGGAGGAAGATCAGTGAAAGTGCCTCCTTCTCTGGAAAGGTCCCAAGTTTTATTTTCCATTAAATTGACTTTCTTTAGCCTATTTTCAAACTTACTTACAATCTCTGTGTCTCTCCTCTGAATGCTCTCAATTTCTCAACAGCTCTCGTTCCTAGGGCAAACGACACCCTTCGTAAGGATCCGGCGCAGGCCCAGTGCACGATCTCCCAGTGTCACGTGTACTCTCCAGAGGACCACTCCTTTGGCACAAACTTTCTGAGCACTGTGGACGAAAAAAGGGGGGTCACATAGTAAACCGGACAAGCTCAAGGGGCCTAAAGTAACCACAAAGGATGGTCTGAAGTTAAAATTTTCTAACTAAAAGTGAGTCACGGTGGGTGGTCCTGTCCTAGGTCGATACCTTCCCTTGCAGAGATCAGTGTGCACCTGGCCTGAGCCTGTCGTATTGTTGCATCGAGGATAACGTGCCTTTGGAATATCAGGGTGATTGCCTGTTTCCAGACCCCTCAGGGCACAATCGCTGCACCCCAGCAGGGACCACAAAACCTCACATTGTTACTGTTACCATATTCACTGTTAACTGTTGACTGTCCCATACCCACCAATACAAAAGAAGCATGTGTCTGTTCCTTTTACTTTTTATCCAGTCCCAAAGGTTTCCCCGCTTTGCTTTCTCCCGCCTCTCTAATGTATCACCAGTGAATTTCGTATAACCCTCTTACGCCTCTTCCCTTGGTTGTAATATATAAAACAAGGTGCAAAACTGCCATCTCTGGAGTGTTTTCTCAATCTGTTGAGATTTTGCTTCCCAGCAATTGTCACCAGTCTGACTCAAGTAAACATAAAAATTCCCTGTAGGTTTGGATATGTCTAACATTGATAGCACCTGCACTGTGTAAGGCACACAGGTGAAGCTTGTGAGGGGTAGACGATGACTTGCTGATTAACTCTCCAAAGTGAGGGAGGAGATGACGCTGCGTGTGGGCACAGAATCACTCTGTACGGCAAGTGCAGGCATGGGCAGCACTAGAGGTCAACAAGGAGAGAAAGAATACTTTCAGCCCAAATGCGTATTAGGCTTCACGTAGGCGGTGTGGACGGAGCTGGTCTTTGAAAGTGTAATGTAATACATGTATATTTGTTCTGAGACCCATATCTGGCACAGAATTCCTAAACCCATGGAACTTCTGGTGGTGGGAGCAGTAAATTTGTCTCTTGCTATGTTAATGAGGCAATTTCCTAAGCTGGTTGCCTGGGGAACGGCAGTGTGATTGGAGGGTTGGAACTTTCATTTCCCCACCTACCTCCAGGAAGGGGAGAGGGCTGGAGATTGAGTACAATCACCAATAGCCAATGATTTCATCAACTGTGCCTATGTAATGAAGCCTCCATAAAAAAAAAAAAAGAACAGAGTTCGAAGAGCTTGCAGGTTGGTAAGTACGTGGCGGTGAAGGGAGAGAGACGTGTCTGGAGGGGGCCTGGAGGCTCCTTGCCCCTTCCCACAACCTTGTGTCCTCCACATCTCTGCCATCTGGCTGTTCCTGTGTCGCATCTTGTCCTAATACACTGGTGATCTAGTAAGTGAATGTTTCTTTGATCTGCTCCAGTGAATTCATCAAACCTTAGAACTCCCAGTCGATGAGTCAGAAGCTCAGGGGACGACCTGGACTTGCAAGCGGCTCGTGATGTGGGGGTGGGCAGAGCAGTCCTTTAGGACTGTGCCCTTGACCTTTGGGCCCTGGCTCCAGAAGTTGGCTCTAGATAGAGGTTAAATTGTTGGACACTCAGATGGTGTCTGAAAATTGCTTGATGTGGGGGGAAAACCCTTCATTGGGAATGGTGATGGGAGTTGTTAGAAGGATACACAGAATTTGCTTGGACCTGACAAGTGTGTCAGGAGGGGAAATAGCATTTCAGGCAGAGAGGAAAGCCTGAGGGAAACCCTAAGGACAAGGAATACCAGGAGTGGGCATGAGCTTCGGCTGCACTGGTGTGGGTGAAGGCAAAGCAAGGCACACACAGACTAAGCTAGATTGTGGGGGCCTGCCCTACAACGGGGAGTCAGTGATAAATCCAGCTATTATGTTTACTTTATGCTACTCATTTTTATTTTTATTAATTTGAAAACAGCTTGTTTTTCATCGTGCTGACCCTAAATTATTCTCAGCTGTTCTAGTGTCACTTTGTCCCCAACCAGTATTGACTCTTGGTTTAGACTTGTTTGCTCTAAGTCCCAGTTTGGGTTTTACTCCTTTGTCTCTCTCTCTCTCTGTCTCTCTCTCAGTCTCTCTCCCTCTCAGCAATTTGTCTCGCCCGGGCACTATTCACTCCCACTCGCCAAGCCTGATTTTTGACAACGTCAGGTCCAGCTGGCCAATTCTGCCTCCATCAGTCAATTCTTTCCCAGATACAGTGGGTCTTTCGTACTCCTCTCTGCCTTCAGGACACTAAGGAAGGCAGACACTTGGAAGTGAGACCCTGGTCAGTTAACCTGCCCATTCTGACTTCGGCCTCATCATCTTCAAAAAGAGAGGGAAGGTCTGACCTCTTGGGATCTTTCTGGAGCTTGTGCTCTCCAAGGGAGTAACCTCCACAGTCTCTGTCCAAAAGCCATACCCCAAACTGTTTCCACAAAATAATTTCAGCTTTCCTGGAAGAATTTGTTTGTGAAATTGACTGAGGATGGCGTTTGACACAAATTGATTTTGCTAGGAAGTCAACTGGCTTTGAGTTATTTGTTTGCGACTGGGATGAGGATAAGGAAAAGACGAGAGGCACGCCTTGCTTCCTGCTGCCAAAGGGCCTCTCCTCAGGAGATGTTTTCAAAGACAAAGAGAAAATGATGGATTATAAAGCACAGAAATGAGCTGCAGGTGGCATTCATTACCTGGGCTCTTCTTGAATTAGCCAAACTCTCACCCTCCTTCATCTCCTTATCATCAGACCAACCCCGTTTCGTTCAGCCTGTCCAAAGCCAAGACATTCCACCTGGTGTGGCTCTCGCTGAAGTCCGTTGCCGCGCAGGTCCCTGTTTACTCATCTCTGCAGGTGGGCAGTCTCATGCACAGCTGCTCTGAGCCACCAACTCACTGATCTCGGTCGTCTGTGCAGTACTAATCGCCTGTAGCGTCTGTCCAGCAGGAATATGAAGTGAAAAGTGCCAACAACCAGCCAGTTAGGAAACTCCAGCCTCAGGTACCTGTCAGGTACTAGAATTCACATGAGCCCAAATATCGGGAAAAACCCAGAGAGTGACAGAGGGAGGACAGAACTAGGAGACAGCCCTCGGAGCACACATCACGAAGAAGGATTATGCCTTGTTACTTCTGTATTGCTTTTATTATCATCATTGTGGTGCTTCATGAAATAATTCCACATCAATTATTTTAGTTAATTCTTATGTTAGCCCTGTAAATTTGGTGTTAAAATCCAATTTTGCAGATTGGGAAACTAAGCTTGCGATTTGTGATGCCTTATGATAAGAGAACTTGACAACTCTAGTGTGAGTTCCCTTGAATCGAGGGAGGAAAACATGTGCTGCTAAGATCCCACAGTCCAGTGATAAATTAACTTGGAAAGATTTCTCAGCATGGCACTTCAAGAAATAATGGAGAAAACCATGTGTATGTTTGTTGTCCTGGACCCTAGAAACCTTGGAAGTCTGCAGCTGCTTAATAATAATAGTATCAAGCATCTCCGGGAGAATAATTTCCATTTATAGCCCTGAGGCTTAGCCACAAGTGTGGTTAAAGATGGAACTGGGAAGGACAGTGACCACAGGGTAGGGAAAAGTAATAACAGCTGGATGGTCGAGAAGGGACCTGCAGGGAGAATAACTTTCGTCTGAGTTGGCCATTTCTGCTCATTCCCAAAGAGAGGGGAATAAAAATCATGCAGATGATGCCTGCAGGTAATGCCAACTTAATTCAAACACCAGGGAGATCTTAAAATGCTAGCCAGAGAGAAGAAAGATCTTGGATTACAAGAGAAGACCCACAGGAATGTGGGCTATGCTCCTCTCTCTCTCTCTCTCTCCCCCTCTCTCTCTCTGTTTGCTTAAATACTGCAGACTTTTTGGTATTTGATGAGTTAAATGGCTTATAAAAGTAGCTGGAGAAGATTCCAAGATCTCTGCAAGCCTTGATTTCCCCAATGCATAGCAGTTCATATTTGATAACTGATATCCAACATGGGTGTGTTAGTCCACAGCATCCTCCATGCCTAAAACCCCTTTCCTTATTTGAATGAGCACTGTGTTTACCCTTCAGGCCCAGCTTGAATACTTCTCTACAGCCTTTCCTGGTCACAGCTCACAGCATTCCCTTCGCATCAAATCCAATTACATAGATTACGAAACTCTCTCTCTCTGTTCTTAGATAGTTAACGTTTGCAGTACCAAACACCTTATTCCTCTTTTAAGGAAAGAAACTATATTTCACAGTTCTTTTTATTACAGTTAGTATCTGTTATGCTTTAGGTTTTAAAAAAAACTCTGTGTACCTTGTCTTTTTGACCCATATAATAATTCTGCAAGGCAGATGGGGGTATTGAGCTCCTTTGGTTGCAAGTGACAGAAGCCCCACTTGTTGCAGCTTAAGTAGAAATGGAAGTTTAGTTCACTTGTAGACCCAAGGGAAGAACCCAGGACAGACTTGGTGAGTTTAGGAACTAGAATATGAGTTTGATGCCTCCAATGTTCAATGACCTCTCTGTCCATCTGTGTTTGTGTGTTTTTTGCTTCTGTTTTTGTTTTTTACTTTCTTTTGTGTGTTGCCTGCATCCTCTGCTGCTTCCCTGGGCTTGCTCTGAGGTGGGAGTGGATGTTCTCTTTCTATGTCAACAGGTATAAATCCCACAGCCTCAACATGATCACAAGATCGGAGGAAGGAATAATTTGCAAAAGACAGGCAAAGTCTACAGCGGAAGACAGAAGGGAGAATGCAAAGTAAACAGGAAACGAATCTCCACTGTAGCAATCTATAATTGTTATTATCCTCTGAAAACCACATTGGAACTGAAGCTCAAATGAAACACTCTGCTTCTTTTTAGCAGCTTCAAGGTGAAAATTTGATTCCCAGAGCTCTTTCCCCACAAATATACTATTTCAATAGCTCACACAGGGCCCTGCTCATAGAAAAATACTCAACATAAATTAATCAATAGAAAATTGATTAAAGCTGCCTCTAATCTCCTGCTTCCTTTCCAAATTGGAGTGTTTAGGGCTATAGGAGAAATCACTGTAAGATAATGAATTGACTACTCAATAATTACAGTGAAATATAATTTGGAAACTGTTAAAATAATAATTATAACAGCAAAAAACAATCTGTTAATGAAAGTGCTTAATACATATGCCGGGAACTATTCTAACAGATTCACATGTGTTAATTCAGTCACTCCTCACAGTTCCAATGGGAAAACACTATTATTCCCATTAATGGAGAACATGAGGCTTAGAGAAGTTAAGTCATACCTGAAATCACAGAGAGCTGGTGGCAGGGCTCTGAGTTCCTGACAGCATGACTATGAGCAGGCCTGGGCTCTTGTCCGCTGGCTACCCGGTTTTACACCAGCGCTCCCCTTGGGACTGGCTACTGTTCTGTCCTGGGCAATACCAAGGCTGGACACTGTCACACAGCACTCAAGCCTCCCCCTCTTCTGACTTGAGTTTTTACCACACTTTTTCCCAGGTCACCTTTAGATGTGGAGGAAAATTGGAAAGAAACATTTGGGGGAAATAGATGATCCATATATCAGATGTATTGGCAATAGATGTTCCTGAAACAGTTATGTCTACTCACTTTGGTTCCAAAGCTGCTCCCTCTGCCTTGGGCAGAGAATCTTGAATCTCTCTGCCTAGAAAAAGTTCACTCACTTTAAGATCCCACCCAAATATGTCTCTGGAGGTTTTCTTGACTCACCCAAGAAATCTCGGACTCTAATATACTATAGCACTGGCAACGCATTCTTCAACAATATAGCCCAGCAATATTACAGGAGCCTTCAGGGAAAGGGCCGATCCTCCTGTGCCTTACTGGTGTTCGGGTCTCCAGTGCCCAATGCAGAGCCTGGTACACAGGAGGTAC
This sequence comes from Tonatia bakeri, assembly GCA_004024845.1. Lineage (NCBI taxonomy): Eukaryota > Metazoa > Chordata > Mammalia > Chiroptera > Phyllostomidae > Tonatia > Tonatia bakeri. The sequence goes on from PVIA01001386.1 coordinate 52,138, forward strand.
TCTGTGGATGCTTGTTGAATGAGTAGATAAGTGAATGAAAGTTAGAAAGCATACTGCATTTGTTTACTTGTTTGGAGGGCCCACAAGTGGATTCCAAAGTGATTTCCAATTCAGTTTCTTGTTACTTAGAGGTATATCAAGACTGAAGTCCTGGGAAGAACATCAGCAGTCTTAGAGGGAGATCAAAAAAAACAGTCCACATATAGTCCCTGGCTTTGTTGTGTCTGAAATGGCAAAGGAAAAGGGAAGAAGAATAAATATAAGTGAAGCCATATAACTAGCAAGATGCTATAATCAAATTATTTTGGTCACTGCCTCTCCGTCCTAACCATAGAAGTCCATAAAGATCATCTGTCCTGTGTCAAACACAGAAGAATGCTGGTGAGTGTATTTCTCCTCAGCTGTGTACACAAGTAACTCATTAGCTCTCTTGTGGGTGTGGACCACATCATTGTTTTCACTTTCCCTGACCTTTCCACTCAAACATCTGGAACCAGATGCTCCCCATACCTGTACAATGCAGTTCTACGTGATTTCCATAGAGCATGCTCACTGATGAGCTTCAACTTTGCATCCCCCAACAATGTAAAACTGTCACTCTCGCCAACCCATGTTGGAAGTTAATGTACTTTTATTTGTTTTTGTCTATCGTCTTTTTTAATTTTTATTTTTTCAATTGCAGTTGACATTCAACATTATATTAGTTTCAGGTGTTCAGCCTAGTGATTAATGCATTTTCTGGGAAACTATAAACACAAAAAATAGAATTGTAAAATTGTAAACCTAGAAGAATGTTGGAATAGAGCTATTCCTTATCCACTCATGAAAAAACATTACCTGAAGTTTCCAGTGTCTTCCCAGGTCACACAGCCAGTCGGGAATACTGGTGACATACCCCTTAGAGGAGTTTGTCCTTGTGCTGTACAACAAGCTCCTCTTTGGTAAGAACAATCCAGCATTGTTGCATCCATCCAAATAATATCTGTAAAATAAACTCTAAGACTATCAGACTTTCTAATATGGGTCTAATTGAGAATAGTTCATCGAAGGATATGGCAGATTTTTATTTAGGATACACTCTAAGATATTTCTGGACTCTTGCAGAATCTGGACACCCTAGCTGTGCTAGAAATCAAAAAGTTTAAGAGATTCAAGATGTAGGGTCTTGAAAAGAGAACAACCAACTTGGAGGTTAGGGAAGTTCCTGAATGGGGGGTGGGGAGATGAACAATGAGCTTGGCCGTTCAGATAGGGTGAAATGGGCTATTGTTGACCAGCACTTGCTCAGCTGTGAGGGAAGAGTATGATTGCTTCCTTAACATTAGGCTTGTCCATACAACATGCTTTAGACAAAGACACGTAAGTGGAAGTGATAGGTGTTATCTCCAGGCAGCAGTTTTAACAGTAAGTGCATAACTCACCATGTTCTCATTTGCTGGATATGGAATCGTGGAAGCCTGTGTTTGGTTTAGCTCCACGGGGTAAATCCCAGGTGGCCACAGTGAGATGTCTGTTTGCAAGTCCCTAATGGACACACAGTGTGAGCAGGAAATGTAGCTTGCTATTTTAAGTTGTTGAAATTTCACATGATATAGCCCATCCAGTCTAAAAAAGACTGCATGGAGCCTGTTCATTCGGAGAAGCATGGTTTATGAATCTAACTGGCTGAGGTTGGATTCCAGCTCAGTTAAGCACCTGTAATTTGCTTGCATGTAAACCCCTCATGTCCTGGATTTTATGGCACCATAAAGGATTTTGTGAAGTCTTTGTAGCGTCTCAAGCCAAATGATGATTCACAACAGAATGAGGATCAGAAAGGACAGTGGAGTAAAGCTGGACCCCCTGCCTACCCAGGCAAAGCCCCTGAGCTCCACAAGCCGAGAAGACTAGTGTCAGAGCCAGAGGCCACACATCCCCATTTATATTTCACCCTTGGCATTCCCATCTCATCTTCAGTCCCATTTCATGTCTCAGTGGCCGGCTCACCCATCTCCAATGGCATCTGATGGGCCTGAGCAGGCAAGTCTGCTCAATGATTATATATGCATGAGAGTGCATGTGTGCCTGTATGTGTGTATACAGGTATACTCAAATATTCAGAAAGTACTTGCTAGCTACAGAGAATGTACTCTTTTCTGTAGAGAAGCTGTCTAAACTGTCCAGCTTCCCTAGCAGTATTAACACAAATCCAACACTTAGCAGTGGATTCCTATTAGAGTTGGGGCCATGGCTACAGTTGCTACCAGTGGCCCAAACCCAGAGTATTATCTCATAACAGGTGCCAGTGTCATGCAGGAAGAAGGTAAAGAAAGGTCTTTTCTCATATATCACTTCAGTCTATACCCTTCTCCAAAGAACAGAGGCAATATACTAGGCAAGTTAAGCAGCCCTGGAAATTTCTAAATCAAATGGTTTAAATATGAGTAAAAAAGAACTAGCTGGTGAATGGAACCCAGAAGCCAAAGCTGAAATCCACCTCCTAATGCATCCATTCTGTGCATTTTTATTCTCATCTTCACTTTTTAGGTAGAGTCTGCCTGTACATGAGAACCCAAGAGCATTAGTGCCGAGAGGTGCACTGGTCCAGTCTCCTCATTTTATTGATGAAAAAGCTGGAGCCCGAAGAGGTTAAATGGAATGCCAACTCCAGCAGGCTGCTGCATCTGCAGGGGTCTGGGAGAAGTTCCAGTACCAGGCAGGCCACTGGCTGATTTATATAAAGGAGACCAGCCTTTGAAGCTGAATCTTGATTGGGGTGAACATGTTCCTTTCTTTCTGACATTTTCATCAGCACAGCCATCATCAGCCTTTCATCATGTGCCTGTTTACTTTGTGTTTCACTAAATGCTCTTTATATGACTTGCAGAGACTATTTTGGTAGCTTCCTAGACACAGAAAATGTTTTGTTTAGGCCCCACCTTGTGTTCAGGGTGTCTGGGGCCTGTTGAAGTTGATTGCATTTGAAAGAGGAAAGACAAGGAGCCAGACAAATGAAAGGAGATAGTTATAGATCTGGCTTCAAATCCTTCTCCTTCCCGCCCCCACATGCCTCCTCTCTCCCTGTTCCTTCCTTCCCCCCTACAGTTAGGACTCTGTACCAGTCATTGAAACAGTTCTGGAAGCTGAATTAAAAAGAATTTTGGACATAAAGTTCACACTGTAGAGAGTTGCCACAGTATCAGAATTTCATCCGTTATTGCAGTCTTAAATCACAGAGCCCTTAGGAAACATCTATGTCTACCGCAAGCTGTAACAGAGCTCTAAATTTTTTTCTGTAATAAGTAATTTTTCCATGAAAACAACACTTCTCAGTCTTCCAGGACTTATATTGCTGTTGGGTTTTTTAAGCATTTTTTTTAATGGAAAGACTTCAAATTCTCTAAGCATGATGCATTTTTTAATCGAATAGAGCTCGACTTCTCAGTAGAAACCTATCTTCAGGAAGGGAACTTACTCCCAGAGGAGCTTTTCTGACTTAACTCTCAAAAAAACTAGGAAGGTTAATTTATGAACCCTTCACATGTCTAGGAAGAGTCTTTGGACAGAGGAAAGGAACCAACTATTTTTCCCTTTTGCTGGGGACAAGACAAAATGCATTTGGGTCAAAATGAAACTTAAAAAATAAGATCAGGCCCTGGCTGGCATAGCTCAGTGGATTGAGCGCAGGCTGTGAACCAAAGAGTCACAGGTTCAATTGCCAATGCCCAGTCTGAGCATTTGCCTGGGTTGCGGGCCACGTCCCCAATGGGGGCACACGAGAGGCAACCACACCTTAATGTTTCTCTCTCTCTCTTTCTCCCTCTCTTCCCCTCTCTAAAAATAAAAATAAATATATATTTAAAAAATAAGATCAAATCTTAGAAAATTTACTCTTGTGACAAGTATACATGAAAATGGATCTCCTCTGCTGGGGGAACATTAGAAAATATCTTCCCATTCAACACACAATTTAAGAATCTTTAATTTGAATTAGTTCAGATAGATTCTTGCCTAAAGGGAAAAGTATGCATTAGACATTTTATCACCAAAGCCCCTACTACTCTGATCCCAGATCCCAGAAAAAAAAAATAGAAATCAATATCCCAAGGTAGAAGAATGAGATCTTGCTGGAGTAAATCGAAAAGTACTAGTCCTCATGCAGTCAGCAAGGAACACGGGTTCCCCCAGGAAACCCTGGTCTGCTCTAAGTGGGTACCACATGGGCACCAAAAGGCAGGTGACAAGAGCTCTGGATGTCGTATTTTGATGCTTTTTAGAGATTGAGTTTTTGAACAAGAAATTTGAAGACAAAGTTCAACTAACTCTTTGAAAAATAAAACTGGACAACAGCTTTTCAGACATTCAGCATTTATTGAGCACAGTATGAGCCAGGGACTGGAGACTGAGCAACAGACATGGTTCCTGTCTTTGTAGAACTCACAACCACACAATTTAGAGTTCTTTAACCCACATGCGATGAGTGTTACAAAAAGTGGGGTAGTTAGCACTAAAAAACCTAGTAGATATAATCTGAACTAAAGAGATGGGCAGGGCCAACTTGGGGAAACAACCTTTAGAGACCCTTAAATGAGACCTAAAGGAAGGGCAGGAGTTAGGTGGCTAAGAAGTCACTGAGTGAGAAAGTGTTCCAGGCAGTAGTGGCCTAGAGAAGAAAGGATATATAGCCTCTCTTAGGAACTTAGTATGGGTTGCTTAAAGAGGAAACATTTATTTCTCACAATTCTTGAGGGTGGCACCAAGATCAAAGTGCCAGCAGACTGAGTGTCTGGTAAAACTCTCTTCCTGGCATGCAGATGGCCACCTTCTTCCTATAGCCTCCCATGTTAAAGAGAGAGCTCATTCCCTCCCACGAACACCACCTTTGTGATCTAATCACCCCCAAAATTCCCATATCCACATTCCCCCATATTGGGGATTAGGTTTCAACGTAATAATTTCATGGGTACACAAACATTCACACAACAAGGATTGAAAGACTCAGATGTATAAAATGAGAGTAAAGTGATTAGGTAAGAGATTAAAATGAAGAGAGACACAGCTAGGTCAAGAAGCTCACTGCAGATTATGCTAAGGAATGTGGGCTTCAGTTTAAGGACAGTGAGAAGCCACTGGCAGGTTTTAAGTAGGGAAATAAGAAGACTGTGCATTTTTGAAAACTCATCTCAGTTACAGCAGGGAGAATGGTGTGCAGGAGATTCAGGGTGGTGCTGAGGGATAATTTATGAGACTATGGAGTAGTCCAGGCGAGTGGTGCAAGTGCGTGGACTAAGATGGTAGCAATGGACATGGATGGATTCGTGTACTATTTCGGAAGAAGAATGGAGGGATGTTGATGATAGATTGGATGTGATGGCAGGTGAGGAAGAAGGTTGGGGTGACTGAGCTATGGGATTTTTATTTGAGCAGTAAGTGTCGTAGGACTATCCTGTGCGGAGACAGAAAATGACTGCTGACCGGAAATCAGGTTCCAGGAGAGCTGGAGTCAGGACAGTGAGTTCAGCCACAAATAAATGGGAGTTTGAAAGCCATGATGTGGAGGACGTGTCCCAGAGACGGAGTGCATATACATCCTAGTTCTCCCAGAACACTTCTGGTTTGTGTGCATTGTCCCAATATACTATCCAGTTTCACACTTGTTCCAGAATGTTTCTTTTTTAACAAACTGTTGTTTTAACTGTTGCAATCAAATGTGCTGTGATGAGCTTAATAGACTCCCATGTCATAGGCCCCCTTCTGCCATGGTCTCATTAGTTATTGAGACCATTAGCTGGTTGCCTTTTATCTGCCCCCTTAAATGTCAGATTTCCTCAGGGCTCAGCCACTGGGCCTCCTTCCTTTTTATCTGCACTAACTCCCTTGAAGATCTCATCCAGACTCCTGTCTCTAATGGTTAAATATCTCAAACTCAGGTATCCACAACTGAGTTTCTGACCTTTCCCCAGAAACTTGCTGTCGTGTTCAGCGAATGTGAACCGTATTTCTTCTGGTTGCTCAGCCCAAACCTTGCAGTCGTCCTTGGCTTCTCTCTTCCTTCGTCACCCCGCATCCAGCTGGTTTTCAGAGAAACTCGTCACTTCTCACGACCTCTACTGCTGCAGCCCTGGCTTAAACTACTATTTCCATGGTCTATATTATGTCGATAGCCTTCTAGCGGGTCTCCTTCTAACTTGCCTTCCTACGGTCTATGTTAGCACAGCATCCTATTAAAATATTAATCTAATCGCGACATTTCTGTGCTCAAAATTAGCAATGGCTTCTACATACCTACTAGAATGGCTCCATACCTATACTTCTACCTACCTATTAGAATGATTAAAATAATTCTTTAAACTTATATACTAAAGGCTAATGAGAAGGGGAGCAACCAGAACTCTTATACATTGCCATTGGGGATGCATGGTTCAGACAGTCTAGAGATCAACTTAGTAGTTCTTACAAAGTTAAATACACACTTATGATATGACCCAGCAATCCTTGAGGGTTTTTCTAGAGAAAAAAAATTCTTGTTTATGCAAAAATCTGTATACAAATATTTATCACAGCATTATTTGTAATTGCTAAATACTAAAACCAAACGTTTTAGTAGCCATGCACGTGTTACAGCTCAGAATTGTATGAGAAAATATTTTACTGTAAATCTTAAAAATAAAATAACTAAGATGTCTGAATCAAATAATTGCAAAATAGTATCATTTATAATTTATTTAGGAGATATATGTCTGTCATACTGCTTTCTATACTTTACTATATTTGAAACACACCCTGAGTGAAAATTTAAAAATCAAAAATTAATATTCTCATGTTCTCAGCCATGAGGACTGGGTACTACCACATATTCGTTGCCTGAGGTCAAGCTGTAATATTGTCCTCATGGGTGCTAAGACATCACCTGAGTGGTAGCACTGAACCTTCAATGTACAGAAAGGCAAACTCGATTGCTGTTAAATTAATGGCAAAGTGACAATAATTACCCAAAACTACCCTTTTTTTCATGCTGAATTATTTTACTCATTAGAAAGTTAAAACTTATATTGGACATTTTAAATTAAAAAGTACTTTTATAGAATAAGACTTTAGTGTCCTAAGTTATTTAACAAATTGAGACTTGATCTGCCGTGTATAACATTAATTGCCATATAGATGGATGAGAAAAAGAGAGAGGTAGACAGAAACTTGTAAATGATGCATTAAAACCAGATCAAGACCCAGAGACTTCACAGTGCACTGTACCAAGTTTTTTGGGAGTTAAAATAGAGGCAAGTAGTGGGAAACTTGTGTCATCACACAGCACATAGTAACAAAGTACAGATGTGCTAAGTTCAATGTCTGAACTTAATCTGAAATAAAATTTTGTTATAGAAGTGTATAAGATTTACAGGCACAAAGAATTTGCTCCTTGTTTCACATTTCTACATACATGTTTAAGTAACATTGTCCTAGAAACAAATTATGTCAATACCAGGGATTCAGAATTCTTTTCCTTTTAGTATTTCAGAACCCCTGCTACCCTGAAGCAGTTTCTTCTGGGTAGGGCCCACTTTCACAAGACTAAAAATGCTTCATGCTTTGGAAATGCCAGTGTCTTTTTTTTCTCCAGAATGTGATAAGGTCAAGCATATTTTCAGCCTAGGGAAAGTAGACAGCAGGCTCTGACCTGTCTACTGATGGAAGGGCAATTTGCACGGAGTCCTCTTCAGGCCATTAAGCTTCCGCAGAGCAAGGAGCAGCTTGGCTCAGCGGCTGAACTCACTGGGCTTCCTCCTTCCCCATAACCTGCAGTCCCTGCTCACACAGTACAGGTCTATCTCCCCTGAAACTCTACCCAGCTCCCAGAACATGTACTGACGAATTTCCTTACTGCCACCAGTAGTACCCAGCAGAGACCAGACATTTGACTCTGTATCAGTTTTCTTAACTTCTTCTAGGGAAAAAAAACACCAAAAAACAAAAAAAAAACCCTGCTTCCCCAAAACCCATAACACAAGATCTTTGGATAGTTTGTTGTTACTCTTCTCTAAAACTCACCTCTCAGTTTTACTTACATTGATTCAACAAATATTTATTGAGTACCTAAAAATGCAATGCAAGGGCAAATCTGAAACCTTCTGTATCTCCTGTTTCCTCCCTCTGACACTGGTTTGCAAACTCTCCTTAGTACTTGCTAGTATTCTGGTTGGAGATTTCAGTTTCCCCATGTCATGGCCCTCGTTGTTGCTACCACCATGCCTGGCCATGCCTGGCTATGCCTTGTCTCCTCTCCCATTTCTCTCGATGGAGAAAAGGGACCCTCTCACTAATAAGATGATGACCCTAAAATCCTAAAGAGAAGGGTCTCAGTCTCAGTTCTCTTTAATGATTTGTGCATTAACTATTTTATTGTTTTGTAAAGTATTTTCCCCTTTGCTCATTAAAATAAAAAATTCTGAGTAGCTAGTCAAGTAATATGTTAAGTGGCATCAAAAAGTTTCGTATCCAAGAGTCCACACTACAGACCCATATATGAATCCTGGAACTGAATCCAAACAGGCAGGGTCACTTTCTCCCCTTGATGTAACTTTAGTTACCTGCCCAATTTGATCACTGACCAGAGGGTTAAGATTGTTTCATTTAAGAATCTTTGTTGCAGGGCCAACCAGCCACTCCAGAATCTGGTTATTTCCTTACAAGAGTCTTTTTAGATACTTGTCACCTAATACCTTTTACATCACAGGGTACCACTTGCTAAATATACCAGGCATAATAAAAAAAATTTAAACTATAACCAAGCTATTTAATTATTTTTTGTCCAACCTTCAAATGGACATTATTCATCAATTCTCTTCACCCTTACCAATCTCAAAAATGTCTCACATTTACACAAAATACACAAGAACACAATTTCTCTACTGAACACTAATCGATCTGTCAATCAAAATAGCTACCTATAAAGCCCTGACTCATGTGGCGCAGTGGGTTGGGCATTGTCTCACAAACCAAAAGGATGCCAATTTGATTCCCATAAGGACACATACGTGCCTGGGTTGTGGGCCAGGTCCCCAGTTGGGGATGTGTGAGAAGCAACCAATTGATGTTTCTCTCCCTCTCTTGCTTCCTCCCTTCCTAAAAATCAATAAAATCTTTAAAAAAAAATAGCTACCTGTAAAAAAGGAACCAGTGAGCAGTGGTGGGAAATATTTGCATAGCATTTTACTACTTCCCTTTGGGAGGGTTGAAAGTCCTTTTTTCTCATTGCCATTTTGTAAAAGTTAGAAATCAACTTTTCTCAATCTACTGAAAATTAATGATGCTATATCTAATAATGTTTACTTTTTAAAGTATTATAACAGACAATTTGAACATCCTATGAAATGTCAGATGACATGTTTTTTCTGAAATTTCTGAATAGTTTTCTAAATGGTACTTTTTCGACTAGAGAAGGATGTCAGTTTGTCCATCAATACATTCTCATTTCATATTCCACCCCAACGAGGAAAAACTAGCATCTGTGTAGAGGCTCGGGACAGAAAATCTATTGCTCCAGTAACTGGGTGCACAGGTCTCTCTAAGCTGACTTTTCAAACTCTCTGTCGTCAGTTTGGCTGCAGGTCTAGTGTATTTTGGCCCATTCCACTGGCTTCAGCTCAGCTCATGCAGACACATATGGAGGGGGCTGAATTCAATATAAGGGTAGACAATTTATGAGCACTTATAATTGTACACCACCCACGAGCAATTAAACCTGAAAAGAAACTGTGGATATCCTCTGCTGCAATGTGAAAATCCCCATCCTCCCCGCACCTCACTTTTTCCAGACTACCTTTTCCAAAGCATGAATGCTCGCAGTCTGGAGCCAGGCAACGGGAAGCCATTTTTCACAGCCTGAAGCATTCCTTTGATTTCAGCTCTACCGTGAGCAAAAATTTTCCCCTCTGGGCTTCCCCCTCCCACCCCATGTCACAGTGCATTTCACACAAAACTACAAAGAACTGAAAAACCCTGGCTGCACACCAGCCATCCAACAATGAGAAGGTACAACGGTGAGTGTCAGCATGCATAATTTTAAATTTGACTTTGCACTGAAAAAAATAAATAAATAAAGCAGTATATGGAGGAAATGCCATTGCTGAGACCTACCAGGAATGAGCTATATCTGGAATAAATGACTTCGCTTTCCATCACTTTCTCTGTTGTTTTAGGTTTCTCCCAATTTCCATTTTACAAAATGGGTCTGTTGACACACCACCTATCTGACCACCTATCTGACTGTCTGTATTCTCTTCAGACTGATGGTGGCAGCTTCGTGGGCCAGAGTTGATTGACAGACATCAGGATACTAATCTAGGAAGTGGAAGAAGGAAGCGAGTTAAACGGAAAAGACATCGGACTGAGGAAAGGGGTAAGTGAACCTAGAGGGACACCGCTGAGGAAACGCGTCCTGTGGAACAGAGGCTGTGAGCTGAGGTGCAGCTGAGTGTGAAAGGCCCGTGAGCCCAGTCACCTCAACAGAACTTGTCCCAGCAGAGGGATCTAGAGAGTGGGGCAAAGGATGTGAGATTTTTCCAGAAGAGGCCGTTGGGCAGATTATGTAGCAGCACAAGTTAGATTGGTATTATGATGCTTCCAGATATTTCACATGGCACTGAGAGGAATCTCGCAAAACCTCACCGAGTTTCCACAAGTTTCTAAGTGCTAGATGGTTTGGAGAAGAGACTGGCCAGTCTTGCAAAGGTCACACTCACACTTCGAGATTAAACTGCATTAAGCCAACTATAGGGAAATGCTGTCTAATTGTAATTTACTAACATTATTATTATTATTTTTCTAATCTTCACCTTTAATCATTTGATCATTATTCATTGAGATTCTACCATAGTGCTTGTAACACCATAGAGAAGGCAGGGGCTTATTCAAAGAAATTGTAAGCTCCATGATAGTTGAGTCTTTATTTTGTCCAGTTCTATGTCTTTGGAGCCTAGAACAAAGTGTTCACTAAGTGTTTGTTGGACGATGAATAAAGCAAGTGTATGGCCTAGCATTGGGCTGTTGTCTTTCCTACCACGGGAATACTATGGTAAATCTGCTTTGCTCGCTGATGCTAACAGAGTAAACAGTGCACTCATCTCCAAGTTCAGAGGCCTTGGTACATGAGTGAAGCAGGGGCCCAAATTTCCTAACCTACAAGACAAACTCCTCTTTCCTCCTGCAGTAGCTATTATGGTCCAAGGAAGAAAAGCCGTCTTTGGATCTGTCCTTCTCTCAGCATAGACACACAGAACCAGGGATACGCAGCCTGAGGGATGAGCATACGAGCTGGAGAGAGGTGGAGAAGAGCAGATTAACCTCAACGGAAAAGCATGGCTGTGGGTGTTCTACTAGTCAGAATCCTGGAGAGATGCAAATGCCTTCCTCTAATGGTTGACCAAAGCGAGTTTCTTGAAAGGGCTATTTTTAAGGAGAGGGCAGATTTAAAGAGAGCTGTCAAGGAATGGTTTAGAGAGCCTTCGACTTAATGACTGAAGACACGAGGGGAGAGAGTGGTTGCTGAGACCTGGCAATACTTGTAGCTGTGGGACAGGAATACCACATGTTGCCTTGGCCCAAGAAAGAAGAACGTGGCCACTGACAAAGTGTGGCCAGGGCAGGAAGAAGCCAGGGGATGCACAGTTTGGTTTTTCTTTCCACCAGCACCCTCATCTGCCATTGCCATTGCAGCTGAAAGCCCCTAGGCACGGAAGCCTGGTTAAAGAGGTTCACAGAGATCAGCCTCTCCATGCATAGTGCTGTGGAAAGGAGGATGGAAAACATCTAAAGGGACAAAGTGTATCTAGCACATTTGAATGCCTCAGCATCTACTTTTTCCTTTTTGTTGAAAAGCATCTGCCCCTGATGTAGGAAACCCATAGTTCCAATCTATGAATGTATCATCATACGGTGCTGTGAGTTCACTCTTACTCCCATGTGAACCTTAAAATACAAGCTGCCATCAGTATTTCCAATATAAAGCAATACAGGGCAAAAAAGATGTGAGTGGGGAAAAAATAACACACAGAATAACTCCTACTACCCTTGCTTTTGTACCCAGCACAGGCCTAAGTTGATAGCCGTAGCTGCTTCTACTTCCCATTCCCTCCTCAACTCTACCCCACACCACGAGCTCCTAGGCTGGATAAGTCTTTACCTGATGATGAGACTCAAACCTTACTTATATGAAACCTGAATACATACTTGTCTTGCATTTATTGGCATGCTACATTCTTTCATAGACCAGTACAGTACAGAAATGCTAAGAGGAGTTCCAGTAAATTTCCTAGGCTTCTGTTGGGTCTTATACAGAAATGTGTAGTGATCTACATTTCTGTATAAGCAAGTTTAATTACCTAGGCCAGTAGAGTGGCCCCACCTTTGCTGGTTGGTTCAGCAGCATGAGAAGCCATCAGTCCCAATTTCTAACTTAGTGGAACCATGACTGTCCCCTCTTGGAGGCATTTTTCCCTTGAGCACCGTAACCTCCCAAATCACCAATGCCAAGGTTATGGAGACAGGAAGCAAAAATTATTTGAGTTATTCAGTGTAAGAGTGAAGAGGGCTCTTCCAACACCGCACATTGACTCCCAGATCCGTGGATTCCAGCTGTCAGGGTGAAGGCGCTGTGCTCTGACCCCTGGTGTGAGGCATATATCCTAACCTCACAGTTCATTATCTCACTGTGATTACAACTGGCCCTGCAGTAGTTCATGCCACAATTATATGAAGGAGGAGGCAGTGAGTTTACTGGATATAAACCCATCTCCCTATTTTATTTGCCATTCCATAAGTCATATGGGGCAAAAATGAGGGAAAATAAAGCATGTAAGTCTAGGAATGGTGGTACTGGCAAAAAAGTTGGGAAGAAAATGCCTATTTGGAACGTATAGCCATCTCTTTGAGGAAAATGACTGTTGCCTCCGTGACCAAAGGAGTGCAACTCTGGGGTAGTAGGTTTTCACCCCAGGGGGTAATGTCACACCAAAGGTTCAGCACTGGCCCCTGCTGCTGTCAGGCTGGAGACTGAGCCATGGCAGTGGCCAGGTCAATCCAGTGAGGGAGAGCACATTGACGGGCTTCAGTTCCTGCTACCACGGGCACTTTGTCCGGGAGCCTACGGAACAAGCGCCATGTGGTTTGAGAAATATTCTCACCAACAGCCACGGAGTTATTTCATTTTGTCCACCTCTTTATCGAGAGTGTCTCCACAATAAAATACTCTCTGGTGGACCTTTAGATAATATAAGAATATTCTGTACCCATTATGAGAATTCTATCTTTACCTATTGCCCCTTATCACCAATCTTCATATCATGCTTTCTTAAAGTTCCTAACCAACTGGTTAAGTTTTAAGCCTCTTCCTATAGAGATATAGGTACAAACTTCAAGCCACCTTCTGATGGCCCAACTAAACAACCCATTGTACTGCTTAAAGTTCCTCTAATCGAAATAATTTCCTTTCATGAGGGTTTTTCAGGGTCACCCTAATGGAGACCATAGTGCAGTGGCTATGCACCTCTGGCTGCAACCACATATCAAAGTCAAGCTCAAGTTTTTTCTCCCCAAGTCACATGCAAATAAGGAATTCCACATTAGGCTGTGGATGTGAATTGAGACCGAAGAAGCTATGAACCAAAAGTGGATGTTGAAAGAGTGAGCCACCTGCTCACGTTGAACCCAATCTTTTATATTTCTTTTGCACTTGTTGGGGTGCTGTGGCACATTCCCATTTTTGTGGATGGGGGGTCAGGTAATACCCAGTTCATTAGGAGCAGCTCAGGTCACATGGTCACTTGATTTTTCATAGTCAGTGTAATGATTTGAAATGATTTGAACTGTGGCCCTGCAACTGATATGTCTCCTAGAACCTGTGAATGTGACCTTCTTTGTAAAAAGCATTTTTACAGACAGAATTAAGTTAAATATTTTGAGATGAGATCATTCTGGATTACTTGGGTACATCCTAAATCCAATGACACTGTTCTTAGTAGAGACAGAGGGAGGACAGAGAAGAAAGCCATGTGATGATGGAGGGAGAGATTGGAGTTATGCAGTCGTATTCCTGGAACAACAGCAGCCAAAGAGAAAAGGCAGGGTTCTCCTCTGGAGCCTTCAGAGGGACTGTGGCCCTGCCAACACCTTAGTCCAGACTTTCAGCCTCTGGAACAGTGAGAGACCAAATTTCTGTTGTTTTAAGCCACCAAGTTTGTGATAATTTGTTATGACAGCCTCACAAAACTAATGTGGTCAGGCACTTAGTTTCTGCTAGGGCCCAGTGGCAAGGCGGAAGCTGTTTAAAGGGAGAACAGTTATCTGCAGGAGGGTTATGGTCATACTCAAACACCAGAGGTCTGGACTGACTCTCCCACTGGGGCTTGCTACCGGTGTGAAGGAGAGGTTCGTTGCCTCAGATGTGGCTATAAAGGATCAGGGGAATTTGGAAGTTCAAAGTTCTCGGTCTTCTCTATCTGCCCCAAATAGCCTCATCTTTTTTTCTCGGGAATCTACTCTTTTTCTATTTATGCCTTATCATACAAGAACATTTACTAATGCAGCAACTCATCTCTCAGACTGATTTGCCCGATGTCATACAGGTGGTAAGTGTCAGAGATGACAGTCTGTCCCAGGTGTACCTGAATCCTCAGCACATGCTCCTTCTGTTTTAGCACACTGCAAGTCCCTAGACACCTGTGTGACAGTAGAATGGTGTTTCATCACAGATGAGCTTCAATATTTCCCTGCAGCTATAGAAGGTAAAAGATTCTTTTTTAAGTATTTTTTATTGATTATGCTAGTATAATTTTCCCCCTCTATGCCCCCTCCACCCTGCCCCCCCAAAAGATTTTTTATCTTTCCCTGCCTATTTTATGCCTACTAATTATGCCTCTTCTTCCCTGTACCTTTTCCCCCATTCCTACCTTCCCCCGCCTCACTGAAATCCCTCTGTGTGATGTTCATTTATCTGATTCTGTTCCTGATCCGGTTGTTTGCTTAGTTTTTGTTTTTGCTGTTTTTCTTTTCTTTAAGGTTAATTTGTTAATAGTTATAAGTTGTCACTTTATTGTTCATATTTTTTATCTTCTTTTTTCTTAAATAAGTCCCTTTAACATTTCATATAGTAAGGGCTTGGTGATGATGAACTCCTTTAACTTGACCTTATCTGAGAAGCACTTTATCTGCACTTCTCTTCTAAATAAATGAAAGCTTTGCTGGATAGAGTAATCTTGAATGTAGGTCCTTGCCTTTCATGACTTCAAATACTTCTTTCCAGCCCCTTCTTGCCTGTAAGGTCTCTTTTGAGAAATCAGGTGATAACCTTATGGGAACTCCTTTGTAGGTAACTCTCTCCTTTCCTCTCACTGCTTTTAAGATTCTCTGTTTATCTTTAATCTTGGGTAACTTAATGATGATGTGCCTTGGTGTGTTCCTCTTTGGGTCCAATTTCTTTGGGAGTCTCTGGGCTTCCTGGACTTCCTGGAAGTCTATTTCCTTTGCCAGATTGGGGAAGTTTTCCTTCATTATCTGTTCAAATAAGTTTTCAATTTCTTGCTGTTGCTCTTCTCCTTCTAGCTCCCCTATATTTCGGATATTGGAATGTTTCAGGTTGTCCCAGAGAGTCCTCAGCCTCTCTTCATTTTTTTTTTAGATTCTTGTTTCTTCATTCTGATACAGTTAGATGTTTATTTCTTCCTTTTGTTCCAAATCATTGCTATGAATCCTGGTTTCCTTCTTGTCACTGTTGGTTCTCTGAATATTTTGCTTTATTTCACTTTGGGTATCTTTCATTTGTTCTTTCATTTTTCGACAAAGCTCAATCAGTTTTGTGAGCATTTTGATTACCAGGGCTTTAAATTCTCCATCAGATAGGTTAGCAATCTCCTCACTGCTTAGTTGTAAGGTTTTGCTGTATTCTTTCATTTCGGCCATATTTCTTTGTCTTGGCGCATCTGATAGGTTGTCAGGGGGCGGGGCCTTAGGTATTCACCCAGGCAGGGCAACCCTCTTTGCTGGGCTGCCGGTGGGGGAGGGGACAGAGAGGGAACAGTGCAGCCCACCTGCTCGTCTCTAGCCCACTTTCCAACAGACTCTCCAGTCAGACTGAAGGTACCTCCCCCCAGGGCAACCCCAGCTGTAGCCCACGGTCAGCTCTGAGTCTCAGTGCTCCCCTTAAGTCAGTTCCTCCAGAGCTGCTCCTGTGAGCTCAGCAGTCAGCCCCAGCCCTCAGCCACCTCACTGCAGTTTTTCTGAGTTGCCTGCCTCAGTCAGGTTGTTCTGACTGATTTTTTCTTTAATTTCTTGGTTGTCAGAGTTCCATGCAGTTTGATTTTCTGGTGCTTCTGGTTGTTCATTGATTTTAGATTGGTTGTCATCCTCCTTTTGGTTGTGAGAGGAAGCAAAGGGTTTCTACTTATGCCTCCATCTTGGCCGGGACTCCAAAAGATTCTTTAAAAGTTATTCTGATTTAAATATATTGGCCCCAAAGCTACAAAAAAATAGAAGATTTTTTAAACCCTTCCAAAGAGGCTGATTTCCCACCTATGCCCTGAGTTGGACATTCAAGGCTGATAATTTGCCCTTTCTTCTGTTTGTGTTCTCTGGGGCTTCATAAGTAGCCAGCCTGTTACACAGTCTGTGTAATCTGAATCACCCAACAAAACAGCCAACACCAGAGTCACGTGATCCCCCAATGCCTTGCCCTTCATCGACACCATCCCATTCAACAGCTGTTGATAATTTGAGTAACTATTATTCCACCACATGCTCTGTTATCCATTTCACCCTGGCAAGGAGATTATCCATGCCCTCGTCAACTGTATGAGCAACCGAATCACAGTCTCCCCTTTCGAGGATCCATTTTCAGGAACAAATCTTGGTTTCATTTGCTGGATCAGCCAGGTTCCCAGCAGCAAACAGATAGTACCCTCAAAAGAATAACTAAATAGAGTTTAACGAAGGAATATTTAAAGGAGTGTGGGCAAAGTGGTGTTAAGTCGACAAGAAATAGTAAAGTACCTGGCTAGTAAGAGTAAGAATGCTGTTACCACCCCTTAGGCTGAAGATACCAAAAAAGGAATGGTTCACTGGGATTAAGAGAAAGCTGAAGATATAGGGAAAGCCATCCAGCAGGAGCTATGGCTCTGGGTATAGGAACCCAGCCACTGCGAAGTAGGTGTGACAGGAAAGGAGCCAGGGAACTAAGTGACCTGACATATCTCTTCTCTCACACCTTGCAGTCCCCTGCTGATGCCTCCCATTGGACAAACCCAGTAAGAAGCTGGAGGAAAAAGGACTCTGCCAACTGATGGAGTCAGAGAGGTCAGCCTCACAAGGTGCAGAGTGGTGTGGAGAAGGCTAGAGAGTAGATCTAGGAGGAAAAGCCATTTCCAGCAGTGTTTTCATTCATTGGCTTTGGAATCCAAGAAATACCTGTACAGTGGCAGCCAATGTGTCAACCCCCTGTCTGACACAGCCATTGATCAGGGTATGAATAAGGTGTGGAAACAGAGCTTCTAGCCTCCAGCTCCTGATCTTTCCTTCTGAGATCACCAGAACAGGAGAAGGCAAACACTGCGCTGCCTGCTGTGGCTGCGTCTGTGCCTGTGTGTTCACCTTTCCCCTATTACACTAACTTTCAGGGCCTGGAAGGTGCATGTGCCTAGGAATTAAACATACTTGAACCTGACTCTTGGCTCTGACATTTACAGCCTAAATGACAATGGGCAAGTTACTTAGTTCCTTTGAACATTAGTTGCCCCATCTGTGTAATTTGGAGTAATAACCATCCTAACAAAAATGTTGCAAAGAGTAAATGAAATAATGGAAAGTTCTTAATAGGGTTTTTCACACATGGTAAATACTCTTTAAATGTTCCTTTTCCATACTGACCTTTTTCTTGTGCTGCTGCAGCTGTCGTGTAAAACAGAATTGTAACTCCCTTTATGAGAGAACCCAGTCCAAGTTCCAAGCAGCTTATAAAACAGAAACCTTTTAATACAACCTGTTTTTAAGTTGAGAGGGGCCTGTATTCAGGCAAAACAGTCAAGGGTGGTTGAGGATCATATTTTCAGAAATGATAGGATCACTTGAATGAGGATGGAGTGAGTTCACTCTGCTAGAAATAGATAAGTATATAGGAAAGGCTACATAGCAAGAGGAATAACCTGACATGTCTGCATGCACACTAAGAACATACTCTGGAAGAACATCCACAAAACTACTCACAGTGGTGAACTCCAGAGACTAGAATGGGGCTGGAGAGCTGCGAGCAGACTCACACTTATTTCTCTGTATTTTTAAGTATTGTTTAACTATTTTCAATAAACATATGTATTCATTCTGTGCAACTTTTAAAAAACATTTAAAACTATTACATGGTTTATGTGCCAGACAAAATTCAATATTATGAACAAAGCAAAATGTCTGATATAGATGTTGTTCACTAAACCTATAAGGAACTACAGATGAAGAAATGATAATATGTTAATAAGATAGTATAACACTAATTTATTTACCAAAGAAGGAAACTATTTTAATGATTTAGCATATGGTATGTAAGCAAATGCTGGTAGCCATTATGTTACACTATAAGCTCCAGGACAATCTATCTATTTATTCTTATTTATCCCTAACACCTAATCTAATAAATATTATATGCTCAGTAGCAAGTAGTGTATGAAAAAATGAGTAATTTCTTAAAATCGAGAGACAGAGTGGTATGTTGATCAGAACACAATTAAATCACTTTTCATGAGCACTTCACAATTTCCGTGAGCTTCAGCCCGCTCATCTATAAAACTGAGGAGTTGACAACATGGGAAATTCCAAGACTATAATTTCAATAGACCCATAAGGGCCTAGCAGGAGTGTACAACCCATGGCCCGCAGGCCACAAGTGGCCCAGGATGGCTGTGAATGTGACCCAACACAAAATCATAAATTCACTTAAAACCTGTTTTTTTGCTCGTCAGTTTTTGTTAGTGTTTGTGTATTTAATGTGTGGCCCATGGTAACTCTTCTTCTTCTAGTGAGGCCCAGGACATCAAAAGGTCGGACACCCCTGGAAAGTTTTGAAAACTGAGATTGAGTTTTCAATTATTTATTTTATCAAGTAAGGATTAAAAAAATCATCATCTTACATTTTAATACCAAAAATATAAGAGAGACATAATTCAGAATAGGGAACAACTTTCCTACGAAAGGACAATGGCCAACCCAACACTAGTGCACACACACACACAAGCACAGGCATGCACACACATCCAGGTGCACACAAAACTGTATAATAAATTTGACAGCAGAGTTTGAATCAAAGGAGGTCTCTTCATCTCTAAGATATAGTAAACACTTTTTAATTTTATTTTTAATTATATTTTATTGATTATCCTATTACAGTTGTCCTGATTTCCCCCACCTTGCCCTCCCAACCAGCAACCCCAACTCCCTCAAGCAATCCCCTCACCATTGTTCATGCCCATGGGCCATGTATATAAGTTCTTTGGCTTCTCCATTTCCTATACTGTACTTTACATTCCCATAGCTATTCAGTAACTACCTATTTGTACTTCTTAATCCCCTCACCTCTTCACCCACTCCCCCAACTCCCGTCCTATCTGACAACCATCAAAATGCTCTCAGTATCCATGATTCTGTCTCTGTTCTTGTTTGCTCAGTTTAATTTTTAGATTCAATTGTTGAAAGATATGTATTTTTTGCCACTATATTGTTCACAGTTTTGATCTTTACTTTTCCTTAAGTGAGTCCCTCTAACATTTCATATAATAATGGTTTGGTAATGATAAACTCCTTTAGTTTTTTTTCTTGTCTGGGAAGCTCTTTATCTGCCCTTCAGTTCTAAATGATAACTTCACTGGGTACAGCGATCTTGGCTGTAGGCCCCAGCTTTTTGTGAGTTTAAACATTTTTTGCTAATCTCTCCTAGCCTGAAAAGTCAGTTGACAGTCTTATGGGAACTCCTCTGTAGGTAAATAACCTCTTTTCTTTTGCTTCTTTTAAGATTCTCTCTTTATCTTTAACATTTGAAAATTTAATGATGATGTATCTTGGAGTGGGCCTCTTTCTACAGTTCTTGTTTGGGACTTTCTGTGCTTCCTGGACCTGCATGTCAATTTCCTTCACTAAATTAGGGAAGTTTTTTCATTATTTTTGAAATAGATTTCCAATTTCTTGCTCTTTCTTTTCTCCCTCTGGCACCCCTATAATGCAAATATTGGACCTCTTGAAGTTGTCCCCAGAGGCTGCTTACATTATCATTTTTTTAATTCTTTTTTCTTCTTATTGTTCTGATTTGGTTTTGTTTTGTTTTGTTTGTTTTTTGTTTTCTTTTCTTTTTTTGCTTCCTTATGTTCCAAATCATTGATTTGGTTCTCAGCTTCATGCACTCTACTGTTGTTTCCATGTAAATTGTTCTTCTTTTCAATCAGTGTGTCCTTCATTTCTGATTGGATCTTTTTTATGCTGTTGAGGTCCTCATTAAGTTCCTTGAGTATCCTTATAAACAGTGTTTTGAATTCTGCCTCTGGTAGATTGCTTATCTCCATTTCATTTAGCTCTTTTTCTGAAGTTTTGACCTGTTCTTTCATTTGGGCCATGTTTCTTTGTGTCCTCATTTTGGCAGCCTCCCTGTGTGTGTTTCTATGTATCAGGTAGAGCTGCTTTGACTCTGTGCCTTGGTAGTGCGGCCTAATGTAGTAGGTATCCTGTAGGGTCCAGTGGCACAGGCTCCCATATCACCCCAGCTGGGTACTAAGAGTACTCCATTTGTGTGGGCTGAGTACACCCTCCTCCTGTGGTTGAGGTTTCATTACTGTTAGCAGATCAATGTGAGGGGTTTACCTAGGCCAGTTAGCTGCAAGGACTGTATGTGACCACTGACCACCAACTTCCACCCTCCATGGAGGATCAGCTATGCAAAGGCAAGGTATTGGTACTCTGACGTGGTTTGTAGCTGTCCACTGGGTATACTGGCCTTGGGGTTTTTTGGGTGGTGGAGGCCAAGGTCAGCCCCCACCTGTGTTTTTCCCAGGGCCACCCTATCTGAGCTGTAAAGCAATCTGAGATGGCTGCTACTTGTGCTGGGCTTGGAGATTCATAGGTGAAGCCAAGCTGTGAATCTAGGCTGGCTGTGGCTAGTGTTGGGGTTGGGGCTCACCAAGGCCAGCTAATGCCTGTTTGAGAGAATTTAGGAAGTTGTGAAGCATGAGCCAAGACCAGCCATTCATAGGGAAAAGCAGCTTGGGTAGGTCCATAAGCTGGGTGGGGCAGGGGCTCTGGGGATCTCCAAGGTGACTCAAATGGTGCTAGCCAGGTTGGTGGAGTCAGATATGGCACAAGCTTGCCAGCTTTGTGGGGGAAGAGTTTAGAAAAGGGACAATGCCCTCTGCTTACCTTGATGCCAGACAGTTCAGTTCCTCCCTCTCTGCCACTGGTGTCTTTCAAGCTGCTGCCCTGGTGCTGGAGCTCAGAGGGAGTGAGTCTGGGTAGGTGAGTCCATGTGTGGGTTCTTTAAGGGGAACTGCTTGGGGCTGCAGCAGTGGCTTCCACTGACTCAATCCCTACTGGTTTTTGCAGCCAGAAATTGTGGGGATTTATCTTCCTGGCACTGGAACCCTGGGCTGGGGGACCTGGTGTGGGGCTGGGACCTCCCACTCCCAAGATATCCCTCCCAAATTTTAATCCACCTCACATGGGTGAGGGACCAGCCCATTCCATATCTGCATCCCTCTTACCAGTCAATGGTCCATCATTGTCAGACTTTCATTCAACTCGAATTCTGATGGTTCAGAGTGATGGTTGTTCTAATTTTGATGTGGTTGTGTTAAAAGGTGAGCCATGTCTGCCTATGCTGCCAGATTGACTGGAAGTCATGAACAGTTTTTTTTTTTTATTTTTCTAAATTTACTTTGTTTTATTTTACAAGTATAAAATACGTGTATATTTGTTTTAAAAATCCAAACAGCACTGATGAACGAAGCCCACCCAAAGTCTCCCCTGACTCCCCAAGTTAACTACAATTAAAGTACAGTGTATCATCTTCCAGGCTATTTTCTGTGATGATATGTATGTAGTACCAGTATAGCTTCTTTAAGGACTAGAACTTATTCTAAACAGTCCATCAGTTTTCAGAGTAGAGAGCTACATATGTAGTAATGATCAACTCAACTGAATGTCAATAACATTTAGGGAAAATATGTGTTGGGCTTCATTCAGTGGAGTGGCGCTTGGCCATACATTCCTCAAAGTGGGCAAGATGCTTGGGTTTAAAAGTTTTTCTGATCTCAGTAGGCAATCCATTCCTGCGTTTTGCACATAAGATCCCAAGTTCCTGTGTTGGGGTAAAGATTGGACAAGGGAGATACAATGCTGAGGAATGTGCAGAGGAGGAGAGCAGGTGGATGTTGGAAAGAAAACTAAAAGGGCTCAGTGAAATCATCCCCAAGGCTATCGAGAGGGCAAGTGAGGGGCAGGGAACCAGGGTCTGGAAGTGCAGTAATGTTCTCATCAGGGAGCCAAATATCCAAGGCTATGTTTTGGGGCATATATTAGTGACTGAAAGCAACTTCCATACCTGTAGGCTCACATCACCTAATTCTCTAAGAGCACAGATCAGAACTAGAAAACTCCGGAAGTAAGTCCTGAGAAGCCTCCAGGAGTCTGGGGCAGTGGCTCCCAGATGCCTATGGATGTTAGACTTTCTCAGGCTTCAGAACGTGGAAGCAACATAATCCGGAATCCAGACCACTGAGTTACTGCTCCAGATGTGCTTATAGACAGGGCCATATCTGCACAGACAAAGGCAAAGAAAAGTGGAAGCAGTTGGTTTGAACTGGGCCATGCATGATCCCTATTTGTGCTCACCATTTATTCAAATTTAATACATGATTGCATACTTTGGGCTGAGACAACCTGAAAGTATATAGTCTATATGACTTTACCCTTTAAATATCAAGAGTATTGTTCATGTTCCATAAATGAGAAATGGGAAGGAAACCAGTCACTTGGTATGAATTTGGTCAAGTACATCTCTCTGCAAGTAATTTCTGCATGTTCATAAGGAATGGCAAATACCCCACTCCCACAGCACTGTGCCACCATCTTACACACGGCAGCCATCATTAGGGATGCACAGAACTTGAACCTGTAGAATCAGGATACAGCCTCCATGTCTTTCTCCATCCCTCTCAGAGTCCTCCTCCAGACAGCCTCTGTGAGCAGAGCTGGCATCATCCATTACACCTGCTCACCACAGGTGGGCTCAGTGATCTCTACGATCCCTTGTAGATCTAGCCTACAGCTATTCTTTAAGAATACCCATCAAAAAGAGGGGAAATAACATCCTTCAAATAAAAAGTGTTTATCAGTATTTAGTCACAGATTCCAATCAACAGAGAAACTCAGTCAAGGTATTCCAAAAAAAATCTGACTTTTTGCTATCACCAGTCAGTTGTTCTCCATCCTCACCACATGTAAGAAGCCCCCCAAACCCTGTCCCTGAGATCTTTTCAGAAACACCCATTCTTGGGACTCCCCAGGCCTGGGGTGGGGCCCAGCCACTGGCATTCTTTAACAATCTCACAGTTGATTTTACTGTGCAGCCAGCAGTAAGAACTGCTCGCTTCTCCACTGTGCAGCCTCTGGGTCCATGGGTGAAATGTCCAGCCGAGACATTTTCCAGACATTAGTTCACAGCTGAGTTTTGCTCGCTGCCTTGCCCTGAGCGGGGAGCCAGAGCCAGCAATTCCCGGCTTCCTTGTGGGCTTCTAGCTGCCCCAGGCTGCCTTCCTGGCTTCCGTCTCCCTCTTAATACTTGTTGTGAATCCAAAAAAACTGAGGAAGCTCAAGTGAAATCTTTCTCTTTGTTTATGTGGCAACAAGCTCAGAGTCTATGCCCCAAAAATGTCCTTGGCTTTTGACAAAGCCACCTCGGAGATGGGTCTGTCTGTTTGCAATAGGCCGGAGCCCAGGGCCCTCCCCCAGGAGCCAATCTGCTGAATCGGCCGTGTGAGCAGAGACAGACAGGGCAATTCAAATGCAAGAGTGTTTTTGACATTTTTTGTATCATTTAACTTCAGAGGAATGCAGAACTTTTAAGGCAGGACTTTGGATTGGACTGTGGAGAACAGGTCAAGTGGAGATTGATTGATGAGATTGGTATTTTCCATTTTGGGAAATTCTTGAACTATAATAAGGATTTGGAGTATGGGAGTGAATTAAAGGTTTATAACATTTGTTTTAAAGAAAAAAGGAAATCTCATTATCAGGAGGTGAATGTTGTATGTACCTTTCAAAGCCTTGGAGGGGAGGATAGGGCTAGGGCTTCGAGGCCTCAAGCAGGTATCTATCTGGGAGGCAGGAAAAAGAAAGTAGTCTCATTTTTACAAGAACAAAGAAGAAAAAATAAAATAGTCTTTCTAAAAGTAGCACAAATTCAAAATTAGAAGCCTCATCTGCTCTATGATGAAAAAAACCAGAATGACCGACTGCTGAGAAAACATGATATTAATTGAGTGGTGAGGGTGTGAGAGAAAGCTCCGCGCTACTATGGGAACAGATGAAAAGTGTAAATATTTTTTTACCGTGGGCTCTGCCCACATGTGGATTGCTTACTATAAAAATGCCATCTCCCTGCCCTCAAGAAATCTGCTATCTAGCTAAAGAGACAAGAGAAATGTACAATGTTAAATAGCAAAAGGATATATAAATACCAATTACAATTTAAAATACAGAAGAGATTTCACAACATAAGTGAAAAGTAGGCTCCCAGAGTAAAACTAGCAGGGCTTGAGATGTGTGTGGAAGAGGGTTCCTCTGGCTGGACCAACCAGGGAGAATCCACAGGGAACCAGATCCTGAGGGGGAGGAGGAGATTCAGAATGTAGGGAGTGCACAGGCTGGGGAGCAGGAGAGGGTACACAACGTCCAGTCTGGACTATATTGTCCACCTACGCAGCTTTTGGGTGCATGATCAACGCACAGGAAACCTTCCTGTAGGTTCTTTCCTGCTCTGAGGAGCATCGGAGCATCTGTGATATTCCCAGTGTGACCTATGACCCTAATTACATAACACCTAATCAGACCATCCAGCCTATAGCAAGTTCTTCAGATTGAGATCTTGTGTGAAGCAATATGAAGAGAAAGAGAAAAGCGGAGAAAATTCACATTTATTGAGCTCCTCCATGTGCATGCCCTATGCTAAGCCCTTTAAATGTATAGACATTTATTCCTCAAATAAAAATACCAAAATCAGCCCTGGCTGGCGTAGCTCAGTGGGTTGAGCACGGGCTGCGAACCAAAGCATTGCAGGTTCAAGTCCCAGTCAGGGCACATGCCTGGGTTGCAGGCCACAGCCCCCAGCAACCACACATTGATGTTTCTCTCTCTCTTTCTCCCTCCCTTCCCTCTCTAAAAATAAATAAATAAAATCTTAAAAAAACATTAAAAAATAAAAATACCAAAATCAACAACTCCATATGGATGGTATTGCTGCTTCCAGTTAACAGAAGAGACAGCAGAGATCTAGGGAAGCTAAGCAATGTGCCACAGGTCACAGAGCAAGTTAGTAGAAATGCTGGGAAGTGACAGCAGTGATGCATGTCATCAAAGGTAAGAATAAAGAGAGACCTGGGTATTTTCTAGAGATTTGTATTATTTTGTCATCCTTCACCTTTCCTCTGTGAGTGCTTCTCTTTCTCTCATCCCCAAATTTTAGTCGCATTATTGAATTTCAGAGTTCAAAGTGTCTTTAGAAAAGTCTACAACCTCCCTCTCTTGGCTTATAAGGAGCCGGGCGTCAGGGGTAAGCCAGTGTATGCGCCAGGGGCCGCACCGCCAGCAGGGAGCAGGGTGCAGAAGCCAGCCTACCCTGTTCCCAGTGCCCACGCCGGGCCTGATGAGGGACTGGTGAGCAGAAGAAGCGGAGATCTGTGTCATCTCTATGCAGTTGTAAGAGTTCAGTTTTCTGTCAGTTGTCTGACTCACCCCTTATCACAGATGCTCAAGTATCTACCAATTCCAAGTCCTGTCAGATTCCTCCCCCTTTTGGCTTTGAGAAGCATTTAAGGTATGGCAGAGTGGGTCATATCCCACAGTGCTCCTCTTCTGCAGCCTGAAGAGGGTAAAGAAAGGAGTCATTGAAAAACAGGGTGGGCTAGAGACTCAGCTGCTCGCCCTCAGACCTGCCTCAGCCCCCTCGAGTCAACGCAGAGGCATCTCCAGCAGCGGTGAGCATTTGTCTAGAGGGCCAACAAAACGTTGTCAAGAAACAAGACTCATTATAGGTATAGTGTCTGTTTCCACTAAAACACAGATCGACAATGAATAAATGGTGGCTGTGTTCTTAGGTTTCTGTCACATAAATGCAGATTTAAAGAAATGGGCCACAGGCCTGATCAGGGGTCAGGCAGAGGGCTAACTTTATCTCTCACTGATGTCTCTGGTCATCGGATGGGGAGCAGACAGATTAGCCCTCACTGTGGAAGAGAGGAGACCCAGTTTCTGTTGTTTTTGAGGGCAAGCTACTGATTGCCATTGAGACCAACTAGACTAGAAAATAGCACATGGGCTAAGCTTCTTTAGCCCAAAGGCCAATTGCCACCCAATCTTACTCCCAGAGACTTGGCCAGCAATACTGCCAGACTTGGCAGAAACTTCTCTAAATGGCCATCAGTTTCCTTACGCACACACATCATGAAGAAAGATTGGGTGTGCTACATTAAAATAATTAAAGCTTCTTGATTCTGTCATCTAAAACCACTAAAACCCCTAGAACTCCTCCTAAATAGAATAACCATGCAGACAGTTTCATTTGAAGCCAAGTCTCAAACTTTAAAACTGACTCCAGTCCACTTCTTGCTTTTTCCCCTGGGGGCTTACTCTGTTGACTTCTAGGCAGTTTTACAAGGCTCCTACCAGCTAAATGAAGATGGTTTAATCAACCTGCCAGCCACTTCCTCAGTAGTAAGTACAGAAACAGGATACCAAATCAAAGCCAAGAGCTTCTCTTCCTTTTTTCTAAATTTAAAACTGAGGGCAGATCAGCCAAAAAATAAACATCTACTAGTTAAATTCCAAATCCTCGCTCTGCCCCAATTTAAGGTGTACTTGTATCAGGGAGCAGTTATTGAGCAGTATAGAAAAAGTCTAGATCAGGGCTCCCAACTGGTACACTCAACCGATGAATGGAAAACCTCTGCCTACTCTCTAACTTCTGTGACACATTATCCACAAAACCTAAGGTGTAGGGAGGGAGGTGTAGTTCAGTGGCGCACCGCCACCCGACCCACTGGACAGCATCCCGGGAGCCTGGGTGAGAGTGGCCAAAGCTGGTAAGAACAAGGAACAACCTTCTCCTCTAAAATGGGGAGGGGATACTTGGGCTCTGTCATTCAGATAAAAACTGCATTTCAATTACCTCGAGAATTAGTTTACAAAAATTAATTTTTAAGTCTGGTCCAGAATGATCCAAGTACATCACCTCTGCTTCTCACTTCTTACTGTCTCAGCAGATGAACTCTCCCTAGAGCTTTCTGCAAACCTCAGTCCCCTTGGATTTCAGTTTGTGTCAGTCAATGAGGATCCTTACACCAAACTACATCTTCTATACTAAGGGGAAGACCATCTGATACAATATTGCGTCTTACTCAAGACTACCTTTGTCTCAAAATGTGGCGTATGATGGTGTGATTGGTTATACTCAACATCACCAAATAAGCAGTAACAAAGTTCATCAATTTTTCTCAAATATTTGGAGGAAAACATCTATCTTTGTATAAAAATAGCTACAAATATATACTATACCATGGTGTAGAAACAAAATATCTATGAATGTCAAGACAAAAATTCAAAGGAATTTATGATGGGTCACTTGGATGCTCTGTGGCAGACTACCCCCGGTCACATGCCCACTCTTGCCTGTGGAGGGAGACCATGGCAGGGTTGGGAGAGGAAGGGGGGCCAGGGAAACATGCCCACTCTCTTCTGTCATGCAGAGAACCTCAGGGGAGACACAGGAGGAGTACCGTGCACATGTGGAACAGTGGAAGTGCTTTAGATGAAAGAAAGTGGTGGCTTCATGCAAGTGCCGGAGCCATGCTTCCTGAACCTGAGAGCGATTCTCTTACCTTTGGTCACACAGAAACGATTTGAAGCAAAACATGGATAAGCACTTCATATTTCAATGTGTTTTAATGTTTTTTCTATTTATGGCACATTATACACATGTTTCTAATTTTCTCAAAAATTTTCTTTTAACGTAATTTAAGTAAAAGAAATGAGTTGAGCTAAAGAAACAAGATTAACTAATAATACATGTGGCAACAGACACAATAAAATTATAAAGGTGGCAAGTGAATGACTATACTTATACAACCTAAATCACTCTCTATGAATTAAGAAATTCCATACTCGGTAAGCCCTGTGGCCCCTCTATTAGATCTAAAAATGGCCTCAAAGAATACTTATTTCCTCATAAAATTATGGAACACCTGCCATCATCAATTTTACTCAAATATTTATAGGAAAATTTATCTTCATATGAAAATGATTACAAATACATGCTGTGGTATATAAGCAGAATGTGTGTAACTGTCAAGACAAAAAATTAAAACATTCTTTCTTAAAGGAGCCCCAAATCCAGTGAGAAGACGGTCTCTTCCCATGACACTGAGATTCAATGCTCCTGTCGTCATGAGGAACACACTCCCGAGGTTCAAAGCAAGGGCAGATGGAACAGCAAATAACTCTGCTGGGTTTTGGTCAGAGAGGACTTTAACAGAGAGGTGACATTTGAGTTGAAGCTTCAAGAGTAGTAGAAATGTACACAGGGCCTTGCACGAGAGAGCACGATTCCCTTCCATAACAACATTGACAAAAGTTCATGCATAAAACATAAGTTATGTAAATAATTTTAAAAGTTTCCTAATTTTAATTCCAGAATAGATGATCTTGTCTCTATTTCTCTTTTCCCAGTCCAAATGATGGTAATTTCAGTCCTTTTCGAGGAAGGTCCTTTAGGAGAGCTGGCAGTCTCCTTTCTTGTGCATGTGTCCCCTCCCCTCATAACTTACTCAGCAGAAACCTTGAAATAAAGACATGAACTTGCATGTCTGTAGTAAACCCATAAATACTCCCCCTATCTCCATTACCAAAGAAAGGAGTGGTTGTGTGTCCCCTCCCCCTCCCACCACCACCTTTGAATGTGTGCCCTCCTCATTTCCCCCTTCCTGCTGTTTTTCCTTTCATGAGGGAACTGAGGTTTGCCACAGGAAAGTAACTAGCTCTGGAAAACACAGCTGGTTCTCTGTGTCCATAAGTCTGTTTTAATTTTTTTTGTTCATTTATTTTTTTCTTTGGGCTCCACACACAAGTGATGTCATAGAGACAAACCAATGGAGGCTAGAGGGGAGGGATGTTGGGGAGGAGCGTGAAATAAGTGGAATAAGTGATGGGACGAGGAAGTACTGATTGGTAGTTACAGAACAGGCGTGGCGATGTAAGATAAAGCATAGCGGATGCGGTCCATAGTATTGTAATAACTATCTATGGTGCCACGTGGGCACTTAAGTTATCGGAGGGAACACTTTGTAACCTACATGAATGTCTAATTGCTGTGCTGTACACCTGAAGCTAGTACAAAATAATTTTGAATGAAAACTGTAATCAAAACTTAAAATCTTAAAAATAAATAAAATCTTTAAAAAACTTTAAAAATCTTTAAAAATAAATAATACACCTGGAACAGAGGGGACACACCTCAGCTTGAATTGTAAACCTGCTGCAAACATCACACCGTGTTGCCTGAGTTTCAGCTAAACTTCAGAGGCATCTGTGAGGTGATGGCAGAGGGGGCCCCAGGAGAGGTTGGCAAGAGAACCCTGAAAATTCCCTTTGAGGAGGCCACTGATATTTGGTGTTCTCCTGTTCAAATCAGCTTGAGTCACTCAATGTTTCCTTGCATTTAATGCATTTTGCTTTGCAGTTAGAATTGGTTGGATGTTGCCCTTGGCTCTGGCTTCCTACTGCTTTAAACTTGCCTTTGTGATTTCACAAAAAAGAAAATTAGCACCTAATTTGTCAAGACTATGGAAGTATCTAGAAGTAAATCTTCATAGAGCTTATCATTTATTGATTGAGAAAGAAATGTTAATAATTATAATATTAGGCAGAAAAAAAGTTCTAAACAAGAGGGCTATAAGCATATGGACAAAAGAAATCATTAATCCCAAACAAACAGACTTCACAATGTCAAGGAAGCTGGGAGGCAAACTGCTGAGGCTAAGAGAACTTTTCCATGGACTGAACCTTCTAGAAAGGATTCTCAGGTCAGCAGGTTCTCAAACACAGACGTGGTCAGAGCAACAAATGCTACTCATAGGATATTACTTCCCAATTGACCCAATGTCATTTCTATTGTATGACAGTGGCGAGCTCACCAAAGCATATCTGGTGAGCACTTTGGGTGTCTGGAGGGTCCTCTTGGTAGCTCTACAAATAAGCACATAGGCAAGGAACTCTGAGGAAGAGACCATCAGTCCTAGCCTTGGCAGGAGGGCTTTCTTTTAAATATGATTTGTAGTAACTCCTCTGCCCGTACCAAGCACCATCCAGAAAGTACATTTTTGTTTCTTATTAAGGATTTGTTGAGAATCAAAATGGTTAAGAGACTGAAGATTCCTTAACAACCTTCTCCTTAGAAGCAACTATAGGTGGAATGAGTCTGTTTCTAAGGACCCTTGGAAAAAGTTTCCTTTGGATGAATCCCAAAAGTTGGAGAGATCACATGAGTTTGAGTATTGTCCTCATCACTTTTGGGAAACTCGAGGCTGCCTTTTTTCTTTTTATCCCCCCAAAATTTATTTTATTTAGAAATCAGACACCATTATTTCATGTATGCACATTCCTTTAATTCTGACTACCAAGAAATGGGTACGTACAATAAATGGCAACAATGGGACATCTGATAACTCGAGTCCAACTGCATAATAGTTCTCCCAGGATAGATCTGCTTTCTGGGAATGTTCCCTGTGGAAACTCCAAATAAATGGGCATATAAATCCAACTTATTAACCTGGCACCAAACTCCATCTGCCACCTACTCTAACTCAATGCCAAGCAACTCACAAACTGAAAACTCATTAGGGCGTCTCCAGACTCTTTGTTCTCTGTGTATAAAAAGTGGCAGAGAACATTCTAAATTGGGAGCCCTTATGTCCATCCACAACTCCACCCACTGTAACCATACATATTGAGCATCTCGGCAAAAGTGTAAATCAATAAGCAGCTAGAAAAATCTTTTTTAGACAGCTACCTGTGCCTGCCCACTGTTTTTCTCACTGGATTGTCAGCTCTTCATTATCCTTCCATACCCAAAACCTAGCGCAGTACCTGAGATAGTAGGAGCTCAGGAAATAAAAGGACTAACTTGACTGGTGTGGCTTAGTTGGCTGGGCATCACCCCACAAGGCAAAGTGTCACCTGTTCGATTCCTGGTCAGGACACATGTCCTGAGCAGGTTGCAGGTTAGGTCCCCAGTAGGGGCACATAGGCAATTGGTGAATGTTTCTCTTTTTCCCATCGATGCTTCTCTCCTGTCTCCCTCCCTTTCCCTTTCTCTAAAAATAAATAAATAAAATATTTTTTTAAATGTAAGGACTAAGGAATGATTCCACTTTACTAATTCTTTTAGCTGCTCTATTTTCCTAAATTCAACTCAGTTCAACCACTGTTTTCAACATACAAGATACTTAAGTTTATTTGATTCAATCAAATCAGAGACAGGGCAAATCTGAAGATAGTGCCAAGTCATAATCAATGCAAAATTATGAGTCTCTAGAGTTTTCTGCTGTAGTATTGTATTAATCCATCTAATACAATACATAGCCCAGCACTGCTTCTGCATGTACAAATACTAGTTGACCTTCATAATAATAACATTTACTTTAGGTTCTGAAAAAAAACTTAAATATCTTGGCATTAAACCAACTTGATTTCTCTGGCTTAATATGGCCCTTGAGAGTTTCCTTATGTACCCGTTTCTTTACGGCACCTGGGACCTGTGTGTCTTTACAGGGCTAGCACTGATAGATCTGGGGGGCAGAAAGAGTAAGAGAATAGGAGACAGCTCTTCTCAGAAAGAAGGATCATAGAATTAAGATCTTGGCAATGAAGACATTTCTAATAATGGTCATATGTGTAGGGATACATAGTGGAATTAAAATAAATAATTAAGAGACAAAGAACCACAATACCAACATGGTTGCTGAAATTGCTGAGAATAATGGGAGTGGATGAAAAAATGGCAGAGAGGGGAATACTGAATCACAGCTCAAAATCAAGGTAGAATTATCTGGGAATTAGGGAAAATATGAACATCAAAATATGAAATCCTGCCCTGGCTGGGTGGCTCAGTTGGATGGAGTGTCATTCCATACACCAAAAGGTTGTGGGTTCAATTCCCAGTCTGGGCACATACCTAGGTTGTGGGTTCAAACCCAATTTGGGATACATATGGGAGGCAACCCATCAATGTTTCTTTCTCCCTTTCTTTCCAAAATCATACTGGCCAATGAGGATTAAAAAAAAAAGATACAAATCCTAAAGCAGAAAGATTGTTAAAAGTTTATGGTACAACAAATTTAAAAACAATAATGGGGATTATTATAATGTTCTATTAACATAAAATATTATAATGCTGAATCCCCTTTCTTGCCTAAAAAATTTCCCTAAAAATAGGGCTAATAAGAATTTTAAAAAGTAATATTTATTACATGCCTATTATGTGCCAAACTGTGAATCAGTAGTTTTTCTCATTATAATTTCATTTAGGGGATAGAGTTGGCATGATTTGTGATCGATCTTCAAATATGAATAGAATTTACTCTTTCCCTTTAATTTTTTTTATTTTTATTGACATTTACAGTTTTTTTATTTATGGTTGACATTCAATGTTCTATCATTTCAGGTGTACAGCATAGTGTTCAGGCATTTATATAATTTGTGAAGCCATCACCCCGACAAGTCTAGCACCCACCTGACATCATACATGGTTATTTCTGTAGCAACTTAACATAGTCATTCATCTCTGAAATTAAGTGAGGAAACATAATAAGTAAAAAAGCAGCATAACAACATGTACCAGATAACTTATATTCCTGATACTGACCTGGGTGTTTAACCTACATTTATTTTCCTATCCTATCGACAGTCTTTTAAAGCAAGTGACACTGTTCCTACTTTAGAAACTATGAAACTGAGACTCAGAGATTAAGAAATTTGCCCAAACTCACTGAATTCATTAACAGATAAGGGATTCAAACAATTCTGCTTGATCCCTACCCATGCTCTTTCCAAAACATCAGACTACTTTAAACTGCAGAGACTTTCAAGGAAAACAATAATGGCGCCATTTCCAGCTACAATGAGCAGGTAGAGAAAACTCTCAGAGGAAAAACTGAAAATGTAAACTCTTCTTCACAATGGACCGGGAGCAGGGTTAGTAACAGGAGACGGGAGAGGGCTGAGACGAACTGGCATTCTTATTTGCAAGATCAGTAAAGAAAGGCCAAGGACGGGAGATATTCTCCCAGTGTGTATTTGAGATCGGTAGAGAAGCTTATTTCTGATATTGCTTATTCCATCCTGACTCCGCGTCTGCAACACCTCTGAGCATGGAGACGTTTGCTCTGGGCCTTTCACCTCTGGCTCCGACAGGAACTCAGTTTGTTGCTAACATACATGATAGTCGTCACCTCTGCCAAAAAAGATATACCAAGTGCAACACCTTGAGGTCCATGAAATTATCCACCTTCATTTATTCCAAGATTAACCTTCTGGCAGATGGCGCTGTCAGACCTGAGCTTCCAGGAAGAGGGTGCTACAGAAACTCACACTTTTCCCAGAGACAGTGCAGGAAGAGAGCTTGTTTCTGGGCCTGGTGCGCCTAACTCTTCTGGGTTAGTTGTTTCAACCCCAGGTACACGTGAGAATGACCTGAGAGACACTTTTTTAAATACTAAGACCCCATTCAAAGAGATTCTGATTCAGCTGGTCTGAGCTTGGTCCTGGCATTGTTTTTTTTTTTAATTCTGCCCAGGTTATTTCACGAGCAGCCAGGACGGAGAGTCACTGGCCCATGCCCACTGCTTTCCCCTTCCATAGACACACATGCGCCCACCGTCTGGTATCCCAAGCTGCTGGACAATGCTAGGAGTGAAGGGTCAGTTATCCCTCTCCTTGAACATTTCCTTTTCCCCCTCTTTGATTTACCACAAGTCTCCCTTTCACAAAAACATTTCAGTTAAAAACTATTAAGAGACAAGTCACTCACAGAAGCAAGAAATTGCTAGCTTACCTGCCTCTGCTTATGTCCCCACTCTTGCCCATTTTTCTGATACTTTTGGGTAGCTAAAAGAAAGACTAAACTCACAGGATCTTTGTAGAAAATATCCAAATACTTTGGAAACTTGTTTGTTCCATGGACTTAATTTCCTGGGGGTGGCAATATTATAGTTACAAGCTTCCATTTAGGGAGAAATATAATAAATAAACAAGGACAAATTGCCTCAGCCTCACAAAAAGCACAATGTGTCATGATGCCAGGCTCATAGCACATCCAGAAGGTGAGACGAAAATTATAATTATGGAAATCAAGTCATCCCTACCGTCTGTGGGTGCTGGTGACACTACGAGACCTGTAGACTCCACCTGGGACAGAGCCGCCGTATACAGATAATTCAGGGGCTGGGTAGAAATTCACATGACAAGATAAATGATAGCATACGATAACACTCTAATGAACGAGGAGGAGGAAGGGATTGCACAGATACACATTTTTAACCATGCCTTTTAGGTGTTGTTTCTTACTGAGTCACTGTCATTACCCAGCCATCTCTAGTTCAAAGACGGAGGAACTAAAGCTCAGAAAAGCTAGCCTGAGCCAACACAACAGGTTCAATTCTGACACAATGAGCTCTGACAAGCCACGTAATCTCAGGGAAATTCTTTTTCCCTGAATTTCTGTTTCCTGATCCATAAAATGTCAAAGTAATAAGAGCCTCTAACAATTGCAGACAGTATTAAATAAAAATATAAAAGCACTATAACAATCACCAATCACTTAGTAATCCTTGTCTAAATGATATGGTTTTTACTGGAATTTATTCAAGATAACATAACAAGAGTCCCAGCTAAAATGTGAACCCTGGTCTGTGAAACCCCATTCCCTTTTCACAGCATAAGAGACAGAGACCCACAGAGTTCAAAAGAAGGGAAGATGAGGAGGATTGAGAAGTTCAGGAAACACTCCAAAACCAAAGAGATAAAAAGTTAGCTGAGTTTCAAAGAAAGAATATAGATAAGCAAGAAGACTTGTATGTTCTCCCTCCCCTTGGGGACTGGGCTAATGCCAGAAATACTGCTTTTTGGCATCCAACCTCAGAAATTGTATTTTCATTGCTCTTTGATATACAGTTACCAACTTTAGCCTGACATTAAGAAGCTATGGGAAAAAGCAGAGAACAAATGTTTGGATGGCAAATTCATCAATCCTAATTCCAAATCCCTCTGCTAGATCTATTAACACACCAGGCATTTGTTCTCCAAGTTCTAGTCCCTGAGCCAGCCCAAGGCAAAGGGCAAGGTGTGGTCACACTTCCCTCTGCGGGCAGACACAGAGAGAACAGAGCCCTTGGAAACTTGACATCTGTGAAGACTTTGAGTGAAAAGGGCACGTCTTGGAGAGTGCCTGTCCTTGCAGCTACCTTCCAAGGTGCCCAGGCCACTCCTCTGACTTAATGAGCTCCACATGCTGTCACAGCTATTTATAGTATCAGCTCTGTGTGTGTTTTGTTAAAGCCTCTAGATCATATTTCTGAGCTTTGCAAGTTTATTTCCTACAATTGGTCCATTAAATTTTACCTCCCTTTCCTCTTCTATTACATTCTTGGAAGTCCACAGTCAACTATACAAACAAATATATGAGATTATCAAAATATTTGTAAGCCATCACTTGCCCTCTCTGTTTTTCTTATGCTCCCCAAAGTGTGAATTTCTATAGCAACACTCTTTCTGGAAATTTAGATCTGACAGGGCAATGTGACAGAAGCTTAATTCAGCCAAGGGAGCAGGGAAGGAAGAGTTAGGAGGTCAGCACACTCTCAGCAAGCCAGCTCCCATTGGGTGGACACTCATCTCAAAAACGGTGGCAGGAAAGCAAGACAAGTCTCTGGACAAAATAAAAGTACAAACAAAAAGGGAGAGAAGTAAAGCAGACTGAAGTGACTAATCAAGAAACAAAAGAAGTTACCTGCAGAAAATGGAGAAACTGAAAAGGAAGAGTCGGGTGCCTGAGGAAGCAGAAGAGAAAGGGGTGGAGTCTTGAGTATAGTGCAGACCTCGTCTTATAAGAGAGGAATGTTTTATCACTATTTTGTAAATGGAAGTATTCTAGTAGCTCTCGAAACCCATTTTTCAGGAGGGAATTGTACCTCATCCCACTTTTTAAGCATGTTTAGATAAGTTCAAATACTGCTTTAAAAGACATATAATCATGTACTTGCTGTTCATCTTTCTACACAATCAGAAAGTAGTGGGACACAGAGTCACAGGAAGCCTTGAGTGTCTCAGGTGTCAACTGCACATTCCTTAGGTTGGGGCGGGGAGACTTTTATATCCATCCTATAATACAAAGTATACTAAATGGCCATTTACAGTCATAGTCATACCCATGATCCCTTGAAGTCTGGTGATGTTCATTATCTTTGCCTCTCTCTGAGTGCACACCACCGCTGCATTCTAACCATTCAGTCCCACCACGTGGAACTCCACCACGGTTCCTCCATCCAGGCCCCTCCCCTCTGTCTTCTCCCCCAGGACCTTGCAGCCGGCTCTCCTGAGTCCTCCCCTAGACCATTGCAATAGCCCCTACATTTGAAAAGAGGTCCCTGGATTTCAAGAGACACACACTTGCATCAAAATAGTCAAGGCGAAAGAGAGGTTGATTGGAAGGACACAGGGTATCCGCAGGCAGAAGGCCAATGCAAGCTTTGGACCTTGGGAAGACCAGGAGAGGAGGAAATGAAAGTGTTCTCCCTGCCTCCCCACCCCCGTATCTGCTTCTCTGCCCTTACATGGCAAGAAAACGACCACCCAGGGCTCCAAGGGAGTGCCAGCCCACAGCTTCCACAACCTAAAGAGGCACCTCATTCTCCAAATCTGTTTGGGAAAAAAATGTAAAAAAATAATTCCAGAGAAGCATACCTCTAAATCAATTAAATATTGCCAAATAGCAAGGTCAAATAAGGACATGGAAACTCATGCTTGGAATTGGAAGAGGGACAGTTCCCAGAACAGGCTGCACGTTTTCTCAACCACTATGGATTTGCTCTTGCTGTTCCCGCCTACCCTTCATGTGCAAAGTCCTGCTCATTCTTCAGGGCTATCTTAAATAACAGCAGACTGGGACGCTTTGTTCCTTCACCTGCCAAAGGCCTCTCTTCTGAACTCCTCAGCACCCCCATAACCACTTCTTTAGGACACTTTTCACTGTTGGCCTTGCATTACAGATAGTGTTGGCAAGTTTTCTGGCACAAATGAATTCCCAGAGGTTAGATTTTAATCACATTTATATTCCCCCAAAACGCCAAACAAATCTTTGCCTGTGACATGTACTCAATCATTGTTTGCTGAGTGGTTGAGCAAATGACTACAAATGACTGAGAAAAATTTCAGTGACCACCCTAGGTGTCTGACTCACCGTCAAACAGGACTCTTTAGAATGTCACTGGAATGTTTTCATTAGAGAAGGCACGTGCCCTGACTTTTCTCCTGGTGGAGTTCACAGCACCTGAGCATTAGTTTACTGGCCCAGGTCAGATGGGAATGTGGTTCAACCACCCGACTCACACATTCATTGATATCAGAGAGAGTCTATTGGATTCCTTTCAGTTATGCCTGTACTCAGATGTTACCTTTGCCTTCACAGGGCTTGATGCAACCTACATAAGGTCTCAGTTTCCTCGTCTGCTGAATGGGAGTAAAAGTAGCTCCCTTACAGAATGGTTCCTAGTACTCAAATAATCACCTGGGCCAGCATAGTCACATAGGGCTTGGTCCGAGAGGGTGCCCATACTTCAGCATTAATGCTCTGCAGTCCCAGTCTCAGAATTTAGGTTTTTTAAGTGAAGTTCAAAAGGGAAGCTTGGCACCTAAACTCAGCCGTTTCTGCCTCATGCTGCCTCCCAGGGAGGGGGGTTCTTGGATGCCAGATTCCCCACTCTTTGGTGCCTTGGGCCTCACCTGATCTCCCTCTCCCCTCACCCCCAGCAAGGTCCTGCACCCCAGCAAAGGGTGGGTCACAGTCAAGTCCAGGGTGCACATTCAGGACTAGCTCCTGATGACATCATCTTGGCCCCCGGCTAGCAGAACCAGAGTGCATTTATTGGGCAACCCAGCAGGGGCCATCCTCTCATCCACCCACCTAGAGCACCTGTCCCATGGGTTGGGGAAGGGGACATGCCTGACTCGACTTGCCCGCCTCAGCTAGGACAGGCCCAGCAGTCAGTGGGACACACTATCTCTCTCTCTCTCTCTCTCTCTCTCTCGCTTTCTCACGCACACACATACACACAGAGCTCTCGGGAGCTCCTGAAGATTTGTACTCACTCTGCAAGAATCCCCATGCCTAAGGTAGTTCAACATTACATAGCAAATAAAACCACCTGGACATGTAGAGAATGAGCCCAAGGATAAAAGGGAAAAGTGTTATTGTTTTTTGATTAGTTCTTTAAATTGAAATATAACTGATATATAACATTGTATTAGTTTTAGGTAAACAGCATAAAGATGTGAAGTCTGCATACAGTGCAAAATGGCCACTGCAAAAGTTAGGTCACATCCTTCCCTTCATGTAGTTACATCAATTCTTTCTCATGACGAGAACTTTTAAGATCTATCTTAGCAACTTTCAGATACACAGTACAGTATTGTTAACTACAGTTTGCTATTTCAAGAACTTTAACGGCACTTTTCCTCCTTTTTGAACAAGGAGACTCATATTTCTATTGTGTGCTGAGCCCTACCTAGGACTGTGACAAGTACTAAAAACTGTTTAGCAATCGATAGCTATTAGTTTTTTTACTTTTAAAAAGTATTCACAAAAGTCTGACAGCTTCACAAGGCAACAGGTTTCCAAAAATATGACCTCTTATCTCATTTGATCCACTGAGTTGGGTAGGATATGGATCCTGTGTCCATTCTGTCTATGAATGAGGAGACTGATGTCCAGAGAAGTCCCGAGGCCTCAGGTCGCATCACACACTCACAGCGAGGCAGGCCCTGGGATCCAGGCGTTCTGACCTGCAGCCTGTGTTTGCACCAGAGGACCCACCCCTCAGTGAGCCATGGGCTAGTGAAGGAGCAGCTAAGTAGCCTTTTCCTCACTTCTCTGGGGTGAGAAGGAGTCCACAGCGTCCAGCCGCCCTGGAAACTCTGCCGGGAGCCATGGCACTCTGAGCCTCTGCCCCAGCCACTGCATGAAGGGGTCCCGCCCTTGCCCCGAGTTTATTTTCTTTCCCAAACCGCACAGAACCATAAAAGTCCAAGATGACTCCTAAGAAGCCAGCCATCTGAGTCTCTGACAACCCAGCCCAAGGCTGTAGATGGCAGGACCGTAAGAGCTGTTTCTTTGCTCCTGTTGACTTAGGTCTGTTTACCTGGCTCCACAGTTCCCATTTCCGTGCCTCGGAACTTGTGCAGCCCTCAGATTTATGCTCTCGGCAGACGGGATTTATGGCATGTTCATCACCCACCCTACCCCAGGACACAGCACCTCTCCCTGCAGCTGTCAAAACCACCCACTCGTACCCAGTGCAGTGTCGAGCAGTTCACCAAGGGAAACTCCTCGGAAATAGTGCCCAGTTCTGGCCCAAAGCTTTTCCCAGTTGCCCAAGCCTTGGTGATAAAAATGCCAAATATAATGTAGAATGAAAAACAGAGGTCAGACAAGGCCAGAGGGCTGGGTGGGACAGGAATCATAGACCGGAATCAGGGGACAGAAGAGGTGTGGCAGCTCCCATGCTCCCAGCTTTGCCCTGATGCGCCCTGGCCTTGGAGGTGTGGGGAGTGGGTGGAGTCACGCTCCAGGCCCACGCTGAGTGCACAGATGCTCTTGGGACTGGACTAAGTCCAGAAACCAGCTTCTCTGGGTCCCAGGAGAATTTTTTTAACGACTTCAACTTTCACTGGGAGAATATTAAATGAGAGGAGTATGAAATCTGCAGCTAGAAAGTGACTGAAGTAGCTGTCTACATCAGTCCTTAAGCTGGAAGACATACAGTTTAATAACAATGGCATATATTGAATGTAAGCCATTTACCACCTATTGGACTTTGCATGTATTGTTGTTACATATTATTTCTGATCTTCACAACAGCTCCGGGACCAGATTTATTAAGCTCCTTTTAGAGGTGAGAAAGCTGAGGTTTGAAAGGTAACAGAACTTGATAAGTTTACAGAGTCAGTGTGAACCCAGGTACAATATTTCTGTACCAGACAAGTTCAGTGCATGCTGTGCCCACCAAGCCTCTCATTGCTGTCTCCTCTGGAAAGAGCAGCGATGGTCTGCACCCCTGATGTCATGAGGATTTACCCAGGAGGGCAGGGCGACAGCCAGCCTCTAGCATGGTTGAGGGTTCTGCGCCTCTCTCTGGATAAAGGAAGTATAGGGTGAGCCTCGCTATTGCTAGAGGGGAATGGGTGCAGACGTAGCCAGTTTTCCCTTCGCCAGTTTGTTCTGGTCTTGTTTCTTCTTCTCTGCACTTCTATCCATTTTCCCTACCTACAGTAACATCTCTTCCAGTGATATGAAATTAAGGGTAAAGGGATAAATTAAAATGATGTGATTCTGTAACTATGTCCAGTAGGGAATGAAAATTAAGGTCGAGCGACCACTACCACCATAAAAGATTTTGTATCTGCTGAAACAAATTCCATTTTAAAATTATCTAAATTTTATTAATTCCTGTTCTTTCTTCTCCTATCAGCTTAGACAACTAAGAGACTTTTGATAAGTACATGCATAGTCAATAAAGTAGATTCCTGTAGAAGAAAGGACTTTAAAAAAAGATTTAAGCCCCACAGTTTACCTGGAAAATAAAAATTTCATTGGCTTTCGTTAGCTCTGGCATTTGGTGTTTGGTTTCTTTATTTTTAAAAAGGGAATCTAGTTACAAGTACTTATTAACAGATCACCATGTAAAAGCATAGTCGATACCAAAGGGAGGCAAACAGTAAATCAGATATGGCCTCTGCCCCCCAGAGTATGTTAGGCCCACAGGCACAGCCGGCGCCCACGTGAGTAACTGGAGCACCGGCCCGGCCACGTCAGGCTGTGCATCCACACCGAGGTGCGGGCCTTCTGGGCTGATGCACCTGCCCTGACCTCCCTGACCACTCAGGTCATCAGGATGTGGTTGTGATACACTGTATGTGAAAGTGCCTTGTGAAGAACACATAGAACTAAGGGTTTTCATTATTCTTAAAACCAAGCACAGTAGTTAAGAAGGTAGCGTCTGTAATCAACCTGCCTGGGTTGGTGTCTGTGCTCTGTCACTTGCACCCTGTCACCTGAGGTCAGTGGCTTACCCCTGTAAGCTTGGTTCAGTATGCAAAGGGCTTACACATTGCTCAGCACAATTCAGATCAAAGAAATGTTATGGGTATTAACATTATTAATCCATGTTCACCAGCACTTGTTAAAACTGTCAAGGTTATCAAAAACAAAGAAAGCCTGAGAAACTGTCACAGCCAAGAGACATGACTAGTGAATGTAGTGTGGGATCCTGGAGAGGATCCTGAGACAGATGAGGGGATTTAGGTAAAAGCCAAGGATATTTGAATGTAGTATGAGCCATAGTTAATAACAACATCAAATGCATGACAATTATACCACACTAATGTAGAGTGTTAACAGTTGGGGAGGCTGGGTCTGGGGTGTGTGAAAATTCTCTGTACTATCTTTACAACTTGTCTGTAAAACTAAAGTAAAAAAAATATTTATAAAAAATAGCATCATGAGGATGTAATCATATCAAGAGAGCTGAAGAACCACAAGAGAAAGTCCATTAAATTAACCTTTGCCTGCATCACAACTTTTCAAGAAACTGAAACTGGCCAGGGGAATTTCCTCAGGGGAGTGGGGGGAAGAAACAAACAAAATTGAATGGCTCATATTCACTTACGTTCTTAACAACAAACAAAGTCGTTTGATAAATAGCCAAGGTCAAGTCTGGTGCTGCAGTGTGTTAGTTACCAGAGGGTACAGGGTGAACAGCACTGAGGGGGATTCTCTTCTCTCATATATGAGTGCATCCTCCCATCCAGCCCAGCTCGGCCCTTGTTGATCCATCAGTTGCTATCAGCACCAGGAGACTAATTAAATAAGTATTTATTTACCAAGAATTCTTCCAATATTAAACTCTCAGGCAGCAAGCATGCCTTTCTAGTTCCCCTTTGAAATGCTTTCTAAAGCATTAACAATCTTCCCAACTTTGTTTTTCTGTCATACTTTCTGTTTCTAAATATAAACACACAAGCATGTGTCCTAATTAAGGTCTCATGTGGCTTGTGTTAAATCTGTGAGTTTGGGTGGCTATTAAAGTGCTCTGTGCTTTTGCCCTTTTATTTCAAAAACTATTTTTCCAAGTTATGCTCTCTGTGGTTTATATTCCTACACGCAGGAAGCTCATGTTGTTGCCCGTTGCTTTTGCTCATTTTTGCCCCCGATGGGGGACGGTGGGTTGATTATCTGGTTGTGAGATATGAAAGAGGGAGGTGTCTGCCCACCGCAGAAACAGTTATTAAAGAGACGACACCAACATTTCGTATGGACTGATTGTCACCGATGCTGGGGGACAATCTCACCTGGAAACACAAATAGCACAGCTTTCAACCACAAGCCATGCAGTCTCAAGACTGGCCAAGGCTTCGGGGTAGCATTTTGAAGCTTCTAGATGTCAATCTGTTTTACTTAGTCTTCACATAAAGATTATCAGCTTGGAGTTGCTAAACCTTAGGACCGTGGCAACAGAGAAAAAGTTTGCTCACTAACCTTTCCTAGGCTTTGCCCAGCTCCCCACAAAGTAAACATGCAAAAACGGAGGCGGAGCAGCGTCTGATGAAACAATGAATTATCGAATGTTTATCACTGGGCCAGCTCAAGCTCTTCCAATCTCATTCCTTTGTTTCTGCTTCTGCCTGGCAGTGGCGTGTCTTGTTGCTTTTCTAAAAGCTGGTCAATTACTAGGGATAGAGGAAATCCATTTTTATCAAGTCTAGGCCTCTTGAGTCTCTGTTTATTCATATCTTCGATCAACAATTGATAGAAGCTGTAGTTTTCACCAGTGTTGGCTGCAGCGCTGGGGCTGACGGCAGTCTGGCTTATTTACATCCTCATGTTTGGTAGCCAAGGGGACACAGAACGTCGAATGGGATGATCCGAGCGTTGAGCTCTCAGGCCATTAAAGTGAGAGTAAAAATAATAGTGTAGTGAGAGGGCAAGGTGCTAGAAAGGGGAGCAAATTGTTATTATGAGAATTACAGAATTAAAGAGATCGCCCCGTTCAGGGTGGCAAAGCCCCTAGTGAGTGATGAGGGTCTTTAATAAAGAATCCTAACCACACCCTCTTGAAGCTGCCAATTTACTGCAAAGTAAACTGGGCAGTGAGATTTCTACCCAAATTGGAGCTTGGGAAGTAGGAAATCAAAATATA
This sequence comes from Tonatia bakeri, assembly GCA_004024845.1. Lineage (NCBI taxonomy): Eukaryota > Metazoa > Chordata > Mammalia > Chiroptera > Phyllostomidae > Tonatia > Tonatia bakeri. Next base: position 95,919 of record PVIA01001386.1, read on the forward strand.
GTTTATAACCCAAATCTTCCTCTCTTTATCCCCCAAAACACAGCCCTCAAGTAAATTGAGGTTTGGTGACAGGAGCAAGAGAATTCCGCTCTCTAATTTCTCCTGGTAGGGTAACCGACCTTCCTCTTTTGCCCAGGACTGTCCTGGTTTGGTGTTAAAACTCCTGCTTCCCAGAAACCCTGCAGCCCCAGGCAGACTTGGCAGACTGGCCACAGGAAGAAAGAGAGTGTGCATACCTTTTGGCAACATGGTCCTCACTAGCAAGAAAATATAGCAGCTTCGCAGGTGGATTCAGCCCACCCTTGTGTTTCTAGGCAGTTGAGGACCATGTCATTCAGAAGGACTGAGCATGGGGGTCCGCATGTGTGGGGAGGTGAGGGAGCCCACAGCACCTGTCTTTTCAAGGGCTCCCAGTATCTGGTATATTTTCTCATTTAGACTCATTGTTACAAGGGCTGGAGGGGCATCCCTTCCCTTCTCCTCCATTTTATAGATGCAGAAATGGCACTGGGAGACAGTGCTTGCTTGAGATGCCACAGGCGGTAGCAGAGACCATATGAATCATGGTGCCTCCTAATGAGCCCTGTGATGTGACAGGGACTATTAATGCCTTAAAAAATCCTATCTGGCCTGATTTAGGAATAAAGTGAGACTGAATGTCCAACTTCCCTCTCCTCAGTCACCAGTCTAGGGGAAGGAGCATTTGCCTACGGTGGCTGCAGAGGCAGCCCCCACCCCAGCTTGCCTAAAACAGGCTCTGACTCAAGTTTCAGGTCATACAATGACACACAGTGTGAGCTGGTGGTCACCGTGCTACCCGCAGCCTGGGGCCTTAAGGCTGTGGGTTGTGCTGCAGGAACAGAGACCTCTGGGAACTTACAACCTGGGTGGTGCTCCCCTCAGTGCTATGTGCAAGCCTGCCCTGTTCTGCACCACCCGAGTCTACCCCCATGGTGTGCCAGAACCACAGAGCCGCGGGCCTGAGCCCTTCATCCTTCCAAGCCTGAGATGGCTTCCCCACTGGGCACCACACTGGCATCCAGCCAGTCCAGCTGTTTAATGCGCTCCAATGGTTTCCTCAGAACCACCCGGCGGGCCCACAGACTGGTTTGCTTCGATTTTCCACTGGCACTTTATCTCCCCTTCATGTTTTCAGTAAAACGATGGTGAGGGGGCACAGTGTCTTTCCACAGAGGTTAAGCAGAGGTTTTCCACCTCTGGCATTCACTTCCACAAGAATGTGGTGGCTTCCCGCACTGAGAGTCCCCAAGAACATCTGCATGCAGTCTCAGGTGGCAGCCCTGACATCCTTAAGAGGTGTGGACTAGGGGAGGAGAGTGTGTGTGGCTCCTCAGGGTGGGAGAGAGGCTCCACTGTGAAAGCAGGTTATGCTGGATGAGTGACTTAAACTTTTCTTTAGAGCTTAGTGTGTATAGAACCACAAAACTTTATACTATGAGCTGAACTAAAAGAGTTAGAAATTAGAACGGAAAGAACTAGGCAATGTATTCCCTCTAGGAGTTTAAAAGCAAACATTGAGAAAATCAAGGAATGAGCAAAGAAAGGATTTGACTTCAAGGGTGGCGATAGCAAGCGGCGTACGACCAAAATGACGAACTGAATTTACCTCAGTTGTAGGCCACCTGGGTCCTTGGGCTCCCAGACTCAGTCCAAAGTGGGAAGTGCTCTGGGTCCTCTGAACATCCATGGCTCTGCCAGATCCTTCAGGTTTCAAGTTGCTTTTCCCAAGGGACCTTTGAAACTAAGGAGAGGCTAGGGTTCCCTGTTATACTCACCTTGACACAGAAGAGAACTTTTTCTGATGGACAGGAGAACCTGTCCATCAATGTGTGTGTGTGTGTGTCACCATGTGTGCATACCCTGGACCAGGTTCCCTGCTGTGCAAGGAACATATGGATAAAAGACTAAATTCCTGCTTTTGCGGAGTTCACCATCAAATCCTCTGCCTTCAGGAATTCCCTGGTCTGACAGCATAAGACCTTAAAACTTATGAAGCTAGAGGGGAAGGTGTGGGGAAGGTGAGGGGAGGGTGAGGGGCAGGTGAGGGGAAGGTGGGGGGAGGTGAGGGGAAGATTTAGGAGAAGGAGGCCAAAGGGACAGAGACTGCTGCCAGCTCTAGGATTCCTCTTGCCATCCGTCCCACCACAACTCTCCAAGCTACTGCAAAGTTCAGCTTCTTACTGAGTGTGAGGACATCCCTCACCGACAAATGCTCAGTTGAACATAAAATAAGAGGCCTGTGATGTGATGTACGAAACACTCATGTGGCCTTCACCCCCAGGTCCTGGCACAGAGCTTCTAAAGTGCTTGTAATTTACTAAGTCCTAAGGGTAAGAGGGGCATCTTTTGTTATTCCTAGTAAGCTCCTTTCCAACGCAATGGAATTTATGCTAATGAGGTGACTTTTGATGAGCCCTTAGTTAGCTTCTAGATTCAGGCTGCTGGCCAGAGGAAATAACCGTATGATTAGAGAGTCCCCACTCCTACCCACCCACCAGCCCCTACCTACAGGGAGGGAAGAGGGAATGGGATTTGAGTTCATCACCAATGGCTAATGATTTAATCAATCGTGCCTGCGTCATGGGACCTCCATAAAAACCCTAAATAAAAGGATTTAAAGAACTTCCAGGTTGGTGAATGCAACTAGGAGCCAGAAAGGTGGCACACCCCAAACTTCACAGGGACAGAAGTTCCTGTGCCCGGGACACTTCCAGACCTTTCCCTGTGGACCTCTTCATCTGGCTGTTCATTTGTACCCTTCATAATATCCTCTGTGATAAATACTGGCAATAGTAAGGCAAGTGTTTCCCTGGGTTCTGTGAGTTGTAACAGCAAATGCTGAACACGAGAAGGAGGGAGTCATGGAAGCCACCAATTTGTAATCAAGTCAGACAGAAGTGTGGGTACCCTGGGGACCCACATTTGAGATCAACATCTAAAGTGGGAGGCAGACTTATGGGACTGAGCCCTTAACCTGTGGTGTCTGCACTACAGGTAGTGTCAGAGTTGAATTAAACTGTAGGAAAGCTGATGGCGTCCAAAGAGAATTGAAGAATTGCTTGATGTGGAAAACCCACACATTTGGTGTCAGAAGTGTTGTGACTACAGCCGGAATTTCATCCATGATTTGCTTCTCTAGGAAAGATGTTTTCAGTAGACATTGCAACTTAGTTTAATAAATAAAATTTGAGTTCTGATACCACCTTCCTGCACAGGGTAAGCAGTTGGTAACATTTATAATAATGATGGTGATAATGTTAATGGTGTACAGCACCAGATGTTGCCGGCAAAGTTAGACCTCAGGTTTAAGAAAGAATTCGAAACCAAAAACTCAAATACAAGCGAAAGTTTATTTAGAAAGTCACAGAGGTAGAAGTGGGACAGCTGGGCTCTGTGGCCTCAGGAAACAAGTTACAGAGGCAAAAAACAACAATAAAGAAGTGGCCCTTGTTGTTTAGGAAAAAGAAAGCAAAGGTTCCCTCTTTCTTGAGGGAAGAAAGGGGGAGGAAAAATATGGGGGGTGGGGGTGAGAGAGAGAGAGAGAACTTACTGGGTCCTTCATCTGGAGGATTTTTATGTGCAGGATCTCAATGGAATATTCATCAGTTTTCCAGATGTGTCCTTCAGGGTCATGGTCTCTACTGATTGGTCCATGCAAGGTAAGGGGTCATTATTCAATGCAGCTGGTCCTGATGTCAGCCACGGGTGTCTTTTCACCTGGTTTTGCTTTCTGGGCCTGGAGCTGAAATACAACTGAGGCCTAGATGTTATCTCTTGTTTGACCAAAACTCTGTCTTTGTGGTCAACACACCCAAAGCTTTATTCCTAAGACTATTTGATGCAGGCCAGAACCTCACGCTTAAGGGAGTGATCATGCAAGTGCTTTATGGGAGTCATAAGAGGCTCTTCTTCAGCCCCCTTGTTTCTCCTCTGAGGGGTCTACCACGTGACTAGCAATATGCCAGGGGAGGAAAGGTCAGGGGATGGTCCGAACCTCTTGACCAGTGACAGGCTAAGGGCAAGATCCCACCCTACAAGACTTGTTTTCCCAGTGTTGCCCATGGCTAGGCACCCGGAGCTTTGCACCCTGGTGCCCTTCTGCACCTGGCCTATTGTTCCTGCTCTGTTCCTGTCTGCGTAACTGCCTACCAAATCAATAATAGTCACCACCTCCATAACACAACGAAAGGCAATAGCTGTGTACTGAATACATCTGACCTGATCAACCAGATCTAGACACTGTGACAGAGTCATCACCACCACCCCTGAAGACCACAAGAAGAGGCATTCCTGCTGTCCACCTCAAACTCCAAGCCTCCTGGTTCAAGCTGCAGATGAGCTCTGTGAGGGCTGTTTACCTACGATCTGCCGTGGAACTGTTGGGGTTCCAGCCATCATGTCATATGTTCTCATGTGCCACCCTGTTTCATCAGAGCACTTATCCTAGTTTTTAATGCAGCTTTATCAGGGCAAGTCTGGGTCTATTTTATTCTCCTTTGCTCCCCACCACCGTGCCTCAGGAAGAGTGTACTCATCATCATAGATGCTTAATAGATGTGTACTGAATGAATAAATGAACAAACAAAAGAATGAATGATTGATTAAATGCTCCTCCCTGGAGGCGTTTCAGTAAGAGACATGGGAGTGATCCAGGACATTCCCCAGCCAGTAGAGAATTAGATAGGCTCTGTTTATCACAGAATGTGTGGTTTGGCAGAACTAGTTCATCAGGGGAAAAAAATCCAAACGTGTGTTAGCGAGAAGTAGCAATGAGCTTATTTTTCTTCTAATAAAAATCAGCCTACCCATGAATCCAGGGAAGCCGCCAGCTGGTGTGATGAAGCCACAGAATAACTGCAAGAATGGCAGATTGGGTAGGTCCAGTCCCACAGAAGCCCCAGTCCAACCCACCAACCTAATTACAGCACACACAGTCCCAGTGCTGTTCTGTTTGTCGCGGAGGCACTGGCCAGATCAATTCAGGGACCTGAAAAATAAAACAGCATTTTTGCCAAAGTCCTTGAATTTCCAGGCCTTGTGGTTTCTATTCAAACTGTTCGTAAAGGATTACAGGCTTCCATTACCTTTGTGGTTTCCATCTACAGGGAGTCCAGCGAAAAGAGAAACCTCAAGCCCTCGCCTTCTGAAGCGGGGTGGACGCAGGCCAGGGTCTCTGCAGCTCCTTCCGCTGCTTATCAGCCTGGAAAAAGGGAAGTGAGGTTTACCATGGAGGCTGTCTCCACGGGAAGCTGTGTGATTTAATGAACCTTTGGAAAAGGTTTCATGTTAACACCTGCAAAGGATCCTTCAGTATTTGTCGCATGCCTCAGGACTCTGCACATTTCTTCTAGTACCAAACAAATTACAGCCTCCATCCCATGAATCTTAAGGTCTGAGAATCTTTTCAACTGGGGTCCGTTTTCCTTGCAATTTATATCCTATTTCTGAATTTCCTTGAAATTTCTATTCTATCCTGCATATCTGATAGGACTGAGGATGAGGCCTCCCTGCTGGATGGTTAGCATTCCCAGTATATGAGAATAGGAGGTTTCTTCAAACTTCATCTCAATTTATGTCAAATGTGGATAACTTATGCCAACACCATCATATAAGAGATGGAAGAGAGAGCATTTAATCTGTGCTTCTGTCTATTGCTTCCCAGCAAGTGTTTAGGTCCATGTGGATGTGTCTCCTATATTCCTTTCCTTCCCTTTGACCGTGTTAGGCACATGCTGGCCACATCTCCAAAGGGTTTCAATTGCACGATTGTGTTCTGGAGTCTCATTCAGAACCAGATTTCACGGTTGTTGACCAAATCCAAGACTAATGAGAAATGGTGAAGTAAATCATGGGAATCTATGTGATTCCATTTTGGAAGAGCTTTTAATGACATAGTAAATAAGTACATAGGTAAAAAGAAATCAGGATAAAAATTGTATATATGGTATGATCTCAAACATATTCATAAAAGAAGGGAAAGCACCGACACATAATAATGAGATTATTACTAATATTTATTCTTTTCCCTACAAGTTTTTAATGTATTTTTAAATTTTCCACAGTAAACACGTGTAACTTTATTTAAAAATATTTTCTGCATTTATCTCCTAATGAAAAGTGAGTCTCAAAGGTAGTAGGACTTTCGAGTCTTTTAAAAAATATAAAAATGTGAATAGACACATAATAAATTCAGAAATGTAGACAAATGTAAGCATTAATATGTCAAATATTTTAAAGTATATAAATGTAATATCTAACTAAATATATATTAAATATATATTTATATTATGCACATTAACTATTTTTATATTAAATGTATATCGATATATTTTAAATACATTATCTCACCAATTGAAACTCCTTTCCCAAAAGTAATCACTGTTAATAATTTGAGTTATAAACTTTTCCATATATTTACATATGTGTATGTTTTATATTTACACATATATGTGTTTGGTGTCCTCTACATTAATGAAATCATATCATGTATATTTCTTCATAACTTTGTTTTTCTCATTTAATGTCCATTAGAAGTCGTATTCGTATGTCTGTCAAGAGAGGTCTCGTTTATTTTTAACTGCCCTCTGATTATACGGCATTGGTGAGCCGGAACGCATTCAGCCATCCCCTTACCGATGCGCGCTGGCCGCACTCCCAGTTATTACTGCTGTATTGTTGAATGTGTAATTAATTGTTCCAGGATGTTCACTATAATATCACAGTGAACATCTTTTACCATTAACCCCCTTTTACCCATAACTTTGTGCATATATGGAACTATCTTTGAAGGATAGATTTATAGAAATAGAAATTCTTGGTGAAATGTCTTGTATTGTACATTTCAATTTTTAATTGGCACTGCAGAATTGTCCTGCCAAAAAGATTATATTAAACTAACTCTTCAATGAATAGCATAAGTGTATTCTTAGTAAAACTTTTCTTTTCAGATTTAGAATGAGGGCTTTTTCCCTCCCTGTAGGAGACCATCCTGTGTGGCATGGGCCCAGCTCCCACTCAGAGATGCACAGGACCCACGCCCATGGATAGGTTCTCCCGTGGGGAATCAGGCTGCAATGTGCCTAGGCCGCTTTGAGTCTTGCTCTTGCTAAAAAACTCCCTCTCCCTGAATTGAGGACATTTACTGCAAAGTAACTTCCTAAAATCCATGCTAAACCTTCCAAGGATGAGTGTAACCAATTCAACCACTTTTGCCTTTTCTTTGCAAATATCCCTCTTCTGTGATGTGATTAGCAGCATTGGCTCCTTAGTTTTCTGTAAAAGGTAACCACCTAAAGTGAACCTGTGCAGAGTAAATGAGGACCATCATGTAATGTGCCGAGAAACTCAATAAAGGCTTGTCACAGCGAGGGCCGCGGCTTTTGCTGCCCTTGAGAGAAAAGCCATGCTGTCCCTTTTCCTTCACCGGACTTGGTAGTCCACGTGAATGTCTCATTTCATCCATAATGACGCAGATGCTGCGGGCCGATGTCTGCGTCACCTCTCAGTCTGTCTGATCAGTCTGATTTGAAGACCATCAAGGCAATGATGAGAACAAAAGCAAATACAGAAACCACCACCAAGTCCCTTGAAACAAGATGACATTACAGTAAGCTCAAGTATTAAGAAAACAGGCTATTCTGGGAATGGCTAAAGAATTGTTAACTTCTGAAGAAGTACAATACAATAATCAGCATTTCAGTTTTACCAATCATGATTTGATAACTCTTAAATGATTCAGAAGATAATTCTTTATTTTATACTACCTCAAAGGAAAATGTAGCTACTTGCCTTTCCTCATTATGTATGTTTTGGATAAATGGGCAGAATCCATCACCTTGATGATTAAACGCACCTGAGAGATGCTGCAGCCAGGCTACCTCTGCCCCTGCAATAACGCGGTCACAGGAGCCTGAAAAAGCCCTGGTCAGGAAGGAAGCCATGCACTGGCTTCATTGCCCAGCCTGTCTCCATCTAGAAAGGACAGCACTCCTCTGCTCTTCTACATGGTCAGATTTCCTCAAAGTTGTGGCAATGTACTTTATGCACATCTCTTTACTTCCTGCCCACTTTTTAGATTTTTCAAAAACCATTTACTCATGTAGTAAATTGTCAGACATCCAAATAACTACTAATAGGATTTAGAAAATATTAGTTTGTATAATTTGCTTCAAACCTTTCTTTAAAGAAATAAGATATTACTGTTGAATGCTTCAATTCCCAGTCTGTTCTCTGCTCCCCACCAAGAGGTAACCTGCATCCTGAAGGAGGTAGAGTGTCTTGTCCTTCACGATTTATACTTTCACAACATATGTATAAGTCCACTTGTAATATGCAGCATTGATTTTGCATTTTTAATTTACAAAAATAGGATCACACTATAGATATTCTATAATCTAATAAGTTTTATTTTCTAGATAATTATTTATCCAATGGGGATAGAGGTAGAATCAATTTGTTCACATTAACTGTTGAATTTTATTCAAGTTCATGATTATATAAATATATAATTAGTGTGTATTGATTTACATTTATTTGGCTTCCAAATTTTTCTTACTATAAGCTTTGTAGGTTTTAGCGCTGTTTTGCATGGAGTCAAATATATATAATTACAGTTTTTTAATTGGCATTCATTAATTTGTAGAAATGACAGTAACTTCTCAGTGCTAATAGTTTATAGGCTCCCTTGGATTTTCTGTGTTAACTATTATAATGTCTTCAAATAACAATATCTGTTGTTCCATACCAATCTTTTTAAAATTAAGTTAACATTAGTTAATAAAATTACGTAAGTTTCAGTTGTACAGCACTATGATTCATTACCTGTATTCATTATAGCACAGGTGGCAAATACAAGGCCCACGGGCCGACTCTGGCCCTCCACCTTGTTTTATCTGGCTCGGCACCTTGTTTTTACCTGGTGGCAGTACCAAGCTCTCACTTAACTGTTAAGGAGTGGTTACATTTATCCAGTCCTAAAATTACATTCAGCCCTTTGAAGGCAACCATGAGGCTGATGTGGCCCCCCGTAAAAATGAGTTTGACACCCCTGCATTATAGATTGCTAACCATCAAAAGGTCTGTTTTCCATCTGTCACCATATAATTGACCCCCATTATTCATTTCACCCTTCCTCTACCCCCTTCCCTCTAGGGTAAACACCAATCAGTTGCCTCTATCTATGAATTTGTTTTGGGTTTTTTTTGTGTGTTCATTTGGTTCATTTTTGCTTTATATTTTACATGTGAGTGAAATTATAGTGTTTGTGTCCTTTGCTGTCTGATTTATTTCACTTAGCAGAATACCCACAGGACCCATCTATGTTCTCACAAATGACGATATTTCATCTTTTTTTACTGCTGGGTAATACTCTATTGTATATAAATACCACATCTTCTTTATCCATTCATCCATTGATGGATACTCAGGCTATTTATCTTGGCTATTATAAATAATGCCTCCATGAACATAGGGGTGCAAACATCTTTTTTAATAGTATTTCTATATTATTTGAATAAACACCCAGAAGAGCAGTTGCTGGATCCTACAGCCTTTCAATTCTCAGCTTTTTGAGGAACCTCCATACGGTCTTCCATATTGGCTGGACCACTTTACAGCCCCATCAACAGTGTGCGAGGGCTCCTCTTTGTCCACATCCTCTCCAACACTTGCTACTTCTGGTCTTTTTGATAATAACGAACATTCCCATTCTAACATGTGTGACGTGGTAGCTCATTGTGATTTTGATTTGTAGTTCTCTACTAAGTGATGCTGAACATCGTCTCGTGTACCTGTTGACCATCTGTATATCCTCCTTGGAAAAAGGTTTATTCAGATGCTCTGCCCATTTTTTTCATCAGGTTGTTTGGATCTTTTAGTTTATTTGTTTTTTAGTAATATGAGTTCTTTATATATTCTGGATACTAATTCCTATCAGAAATATTATTTTCAAACATTTCCCATTTTGTTGTTTGTTTTTTATGTTTTGTTGATGGTTTTCTTTGCTGTGTAAAAGCTTTTTAGCTTGATGCAGTTCCAGTTGCTTATTTTTGCTTGTGTTTTCCTTGCCATTGGAGTCAGATTCACAAAAACATCACTAAACTGATGTCCAGAAGCTAAGCCTCTGTTTTTTCAATGTAGCTTATAGTGTCAGGTCTTACATTCAAGTCTTTAATCCTTTTGAGTTCATTTTTGTGTATTGTGTAAGATATTAGTCTACCTTTATTTAGCATGTGGCTGTTCAGTGGTCCCACCACCATTTATTGAAGAGACTTTTCTTTCTCTCCTGTATGTTCTTTGACCCTTTGTTGTAAATTAGTTGCCCATATATGAGTGGGTTTATTTCTGGGATCTCAATTCTGTTCCATTGGTCTGTGTATCTCTTTTCTGCTGTTAACATACTGTCTTAATTACTATAGCTTTGAGGTATAGCTTGAAATTGGGGACTGTGATACCTCTGTCTTTGTCCTTTATTCTCAAGATTGCTTTGGCTCTATTGATTTTTTACAAATTTTAGGATTTTTTGTTCTATTTCTGTAAAAAAAAAAAAAGTGCCACTGTGTTGGGAACCGCCCTGCCTGGTATCAGAAGCTGTAACACCCACTAAGGCTGAGGGAATGACCTTGGAACCGTAAACTAGCAAGGAGACAAAAGCTTATCTTCCTGTCAGGAGCGCCACTTCTGCTCCTTTTACTTCACCCTGCCTGGTCCCCAATGCTTGGTCAGTTAGCCAATGACGGGTAAGATTCCCCAAGGGGGGAACGACCTGAGATAGGCATGATCACGTGGGAGGCCCCCAAGGAAGGACTTTGGGGGCTACAGCAAAAGGGGGTGATGGACCCTCGCCCCTCAGCTTTGACAAAGCCTGAGTCCTCATGGTCTGCGAGAAAATCTCCTAATCTCTTGGCTGCCTTACTTCCCTTACTCCACCTAAGCCTGAAACAATGACAGGGTGGTGCCACCCTGTGCTGGAAAGGGTGGGTTCCCTGGGTGATCAGGCCTAAGAAAGAATATGTAAAATCCTGTGAAACCTGCTGTGTTTAGAATGCTCTCAATTGAATGAGAAGGGTCCAAGGAGGAAGTAAGTTTCTTCCTCAAAGTCTGTTACAACTCTTTGATCCTGACTCACAATAGACCCTCAGACTTCCTTGTTACCTATTGTTTGATCCTTTCTTCCTGGCAATGAGTAATGAGCTTTACCTGAATTCCTGTGTAAACCAACCCAATAAAAGCCATTGAGGAAAAGGCTCTTGGTCCTTCTCCTTCAAGAGATTGGCCACCTTTCCTCCCCAAGCAGATCATGTCTTGGCAGACTTATTCTCATCCATGGCGGACAGGGGGCTCTGCAGGCAAAGCTCCCCCACACCATTGGGATTTTGATAGGGATTACATCGAATCCATAGATTGCTTTAGATAATATGGATAAGTTGACAATATTGATTGCTTTAGATAACAACAATATTATTTCTTCCAATTCATAAACAAAGAATATCTTTCCATTTTGTGTGTCTTCTTTGATTTCTTTCAACAATGTCTTATAGTTTTCAGTGTGTAGATTTTTCACCTTCTTTGTCAAGTTTATTCCTAGGTATATTATTGTTTTTGATGCAACAATAAATATGATTTTTCTTTTTCTGATAGTGTATAGAAATGCAACCAATTTTTGTATTTTGATTTTGTACCCTCAAACACTACTGTAAGTCATTTATTATTTCTGATAGTTTTTTTTTTTTGGTAAAGTTTTAAAGTTTTTTTTTATACATAAAATTATGTCATTGACAAGTGGTGACAATTTTATTTCTTTCTTTCAAATTTGAATGCCTTATATTTTTAAATTTTTTTCTTGTCTAATGGCTCTGGCTAGGACTTCCAATACTATGTTGAATAAAAACGGTAAGAGTGAGTGTTATCTTATTCCTAATCTTAGAGAAAAAGCTTTTTACTTCTCACTATTGATAAATATAATGTTAGCTATGGGTTTGTCATATATGTCTTTTATTATGTTAAGGTACTCTTTTATTATGAATTTTTATCATGAATGGATGTTGTGTCTTATAATGCTTTTTCTGCCTCTATTAAGATGACCATAAAATTTTTATCCTTCATTTTGTTGATATGGTGTATTGAATTGGTTAATTTGTACATGTTTAACAATACTGGCATCCCTGCAATAAATCTCACTTGATTGTGGTATATGATCCTTTTAATGTTGTTATCTTAGATTTGCTCATATTTTGTTGAGGATTTTTGCCTCTATGTCCTTCAGAGATATTGACCTGTAATTTTCTTTTCTGTGCTCTTGTCTGGTTTGGTATCAGGGTAATGTTTGCCTCATAAAATGAGTTAGGAATCATTCATTCTTAAGTGTCCATCCACAGATAAATGAATAAAGAACACAGGGTATATACATTACAGGAATGATGGGAAGAAGAAAAAGAAAATATAGTGCCTGTGTCCCCACAACTCACATTGTTCATCTGTGAGTTGACTGTGACCTAATAATGTCTATTATTGTAAGATGATTTTTCTTATTTTGATATTGACCCAACTTGAATTAAAAAGAATTCTCAAAACCGGTTATGCAAATTGCAGAATTACAGACTTATAGACAAAGAAAATTACACAAAAGTAACCCACGCCATTCCAGCCCCAGTTCCAATCCAGTCCCAAAGTCCACTATGCGCAAAGCTTTGCTCTGGCATCACACCAACAAATCACTCAGAAACCTTGTGCAGAAAGAACAAAGCATCACACTTCTTGACTTCTAACTGGAGTAATGTCTTGGTGTCTCTATTTCTCTTTAGTTCTTCTCCAATGACAAGTAGCCACTCACAGAATGAAGAGAATGTGTTGCAGTATGAGACGGCATAAGCTCAGGAACCCAACCACCTAGCTGAATCCTCTTCCACATCTTTATCAGTGTGGTCTTGGAACGTGTTCTTAAATCTTGTGATTGGGATTCCTTGTCTTTAAAGTGATGGTAATTATCGTAATCACCTCACAGGGGTTTTATAAGGATTAAATGAGTTAATAATCAAAAAGTACATAGAACAAAGTCTAGCCTTTAGTGAGCATTTAATAAAACTAGCTTTTGTTGCTAATTACAATAAAGTACTAGGCACTGGAAAGAACTTCGAAAAGACAGTCTTCAATTCAAATGTGTACTCTGTGAATGAAGCCTTGGGTGACCATGGATAAGGTAAATGGAGAGAAGACACCAAGAATAAATAGGGGAGGCTCACTCTCTTCAGACTCTGCCAGTGAATCATCTGTATCAGAGCATCTGGAGGTTACTTAAGAGACCAGAATGGAGATAGTTGGAGAAGGAATATTGGGTGCTATTGACCTGGCGGGATTTTGAGAACTCAACTTCAGAAGGATGAAGGAGTTGAATGGTGCCATCTTCCACCAACCACGTAATAAGCTGGGGCAGGGGGTGGGGATGTGTTCTTATAGCCCCAGTGAGTTTTTCCTTGATATAGTTCTTTTTCTGTCATGCTATTTTCCCATAGCTGACAGTTGACAGAAGTTATAATAAGGTTTAAAGTGAAACCACTATGTAAACAAGCTATGTAGTTTTCTCAAAGTATATTTCTCAAAATACAAATGTTACTTTTTCCATGAGAGGCCTTTAGGGAATGACTTCAGGTTATTGAGGAAAGTCCCACTATCAGTTCTCCATACCATCCCTTAGGTCTGTAATTTTACGTATAGTCTACTGAAGATGGCAATGATGTGTATTCAACACCTTAGGCATAGTGGGAGTCCTGGACTGCAAGTTGGAAAGCCTGGATTCCACTTCTGGCTGCTAGTGAGGCTTTGAAGTCACTGAATTTCTCTAGGTCTCAACTTGCAAATGTGTCCAATGTGGTGTAAGACTAGATTCTGCTAATGATACTTATAGCTGTCATATTCTACCACTCTGTTATACTATGCCCTGTCTGGGGTGTTCATTCATCATTAGTTTATTCATCTGTTGATTTAGTTCTTTATTTAATATTTGATATTTTATTTTGTTTGTTATAAAAATGTTTATTACAAACATAAAAGCAAGAAAGTTACAAATATTCATGCATCTGGATATTCAATCCAGATTTAACAGATGTTAATATTTTGCTATATTTAATCCAGATTTTTTCTTTAAAAACAAACAAAATATTACAGATAATAAACTCTACTTCTTTCCTCCCCTGGAAATAGCCACTATCTTTTAGTTAATCTATGTTCTCAAGATATAGTATTATTTTGAATTTTTAAAATATACAGAAATAATACTCTACATATTTCCTTATTTTTGCTGAACTTGATATCTTCCAGGTTTAGACACATTACCAGCTATCGAATTACAAATTTATTCACTTTAATGGTGGACTAATATTCTATTATATGGCTATACCACAGATTATCCATTCCCCATTGGTTGCCTTTTATATGGTTTCCAACATAATGCTGTTAAAAATGACATTAGAACAACCAACTGTGTAGAAGTCTTCTTGAGCACATGTCTGAGAGTTTCCCTGGGGCAATTACCTAGAAGCAAAATCGCCTGGTGGCAGGGTATGTTTATATTCAGTTTTTCTAGGTAATACAAACTTGCTTCCCAAAGTGTTAGTGGGCATTTACTCTCTTCCCTGCACTATATGTCTCCTTGTTTCCCACATCCTTGCTAGCACGTGTGTTGTGAGACTTTTAAATGTTTTAATCCTATGGGTATGAAATAATATTTTCTTAATGTTTTCATGCATTTTTTGGCCATTTGGTTTTCTTCTTTGTAAATATCCTGTTTATATGTTCATATCCTTTGCCTATTTTTTTTAATTCTTATTATTGATTTGAAGAATCTTTGTAGATTCTGGATACTAATTCTTCTTTATTATAAGAGTTAGAAATATCTTCTAATTTGCAGTGTATCTTTTCTTTGTATTGTTTATATTTTCACCCAAAAGTTATTAACTTTATTAAAATTAAATTTACCAATCATTCCCTTCATGGCTGGCACCTTTTGGGCTTTATACCAGGTCCTTACTCCAATGTTCTAAAGACATAAAGATTCCATATATCCTTGAAAAGTTTTACAGCATTACTTTGTTTCAACATCTAAGTTTTCAATCCACATGAGATTTAATTTTTCATAGGAATTAATTGTTTAATTTATTTACCCTACATGAATAGCTAGTCGTCCTGTCATTATTTGTTGAGTAGTTCACCCTTTCTCCGCTGACTGGTTGCCACCGCTGTCATTCACAAACTTTCCATGGAGATGTGAATCTATCCCATCGGTATGCTGGGCTGGCCCTGTTTTAATTACTACAGCTTTAGAGCAACTCTTAGCAGCTAGCATGGTAAGAATTGTTTTTATTCTTTTTCTTCAAAATTTCCTTAATTATTCTTGATCCTTCATTCATTCACATGAGTTTTATAATCAGTTTGTCAATTTCCACACAAAAAAGTGTCAAGACAGTGCTGTGAATGACATTGAATGAGCAAATTATTATCATAATGATATTAAAACTTCCCAACTATGTGTCCAACATATCTTTTTATTTAAGTGTTTTCTCTTGTTTCTATGTAGTTGGTTATATTTTCTATAAAGTTTTGTCCATCTTTTGTTAATGTATTCCTGTTCATCCTGTAATTTTTGTTTCTGTTGTGGCTAGAGCCTTTTTCAAATTTTTTTCTAAAATTAAATTGTCCATTTTGCTGCTGCTGGAATAGAAAAGGAAGGTCACTGATTTTTTTGTGTATTGATTCTGAGCTTGCAATTTTCTTTTTCTCTATGTATGCTAATATTTTTGTCTTTTTAAGAATCTCTTGAATTGTCTATTTAGGAAATATTATCATTTACCCATAATGACAAATTATTTTGTTCCCTTTTTTATCTTGCCCTGCATATTACTTCTCCTTATCATATTATGCTGCTGGGATCTCTACTATAACACTGAGTGGAGAGGTTAATGGGGGATACTTGTCATTTTCCTTGTTCCAGAAGACTCACTTCTATCATTCCATTCTTAAGTATGCAATTTATATAGGTTCTCAAGTTGGAGTCCCTTTAAAACATTCTAAACAATCATCCCTATGATTGTCCCTTCTGCCCTCCTTTCTTAATAGTTATTCAAGGCAGAGGATAAGTTCTGATTGGGTGTCCATTTAATTCAAGTTGTGGAGCTATTTACCAGCTAAGCGATATGCTGATTTGGCACTTACACGAGGTCTTTCCAGAAGGTGTCCAGCCATGTAATATGAAAAAGAGACATTTATTGGAGAAGATACAAGAGACATCGTACATAGGACAATGATGCCTCGGACCCCGTCAAATTAGGTACCTTGGTACTTCACACAGCTCTCCCAATCACCATCAACTGCCCCATTATATTTTTCCTGAATCTCATCATGGTCTGAAATTTCTTCCCTTTCAAAGGTGATTTTAGTTTTAGGAAAAGCCAGAAATTTTGGTTTTGCAGGACACCAAATCTGGGCTGCAGGCAGGCTGAGTCACCTGGGTGATTCGTTTTGTCAAAAACCTCTGCACGAGACATGATGCATGAGCAGGCACATTGTCATGATGAAGCTGCAAATCACCATTTGCCCAGAGCTGTGGACTTCTGAATCATCCAAATAGTTTCTGTGGAGGAATGTCCAAGCTTAACACACAATTTGATACAAATTTGTTGCTCTACTCACTTGGTCATTTTGAATGTGACAGCCACACTATATACATGCTCACTCAATGGCATCTACCACCCCAACTAACAAGTATAGTGAAGTCATCATTGTTCACACAGGCACATTCCAGTGCACTCTCCTTGGCTTCCAAGTTACATCACATTGCACAAACCATTCTCATTATAGTAACAATGGTGGGACTTTTTCTGAACAGACCTTATCATATTTGTGACTTGGGATGATAAATATGAGGCCAGATGAGACCCACACTGTCAATATCCTTGTAAGAAAGAAGACATTTTTCTGGATGATGTAGCTGTGGAGAAATGGAGGTCATGAGTGACAGTGCTCTATTTTGTCCCCAGGGTCTGACTATACCTCCAGATGGAAGATGCAAATGACTCATGTAGAGGGCTTAACCTGGTAGACAACTGGTCTCCTTGGGCTCACCCAAGTCACCAGTTGTTTTGGAGAGAAAATTTCAGGGACTGCTAGAGTATGATTATTTTTATAATATATGTTGAGTGATAGGGCTAGGAGTAATCTTATGAGAGATCCAGCATCATTAGCAATGAGATGTGAAAAAGACATTATTTTTACTACAAAATAAACATAAATGAACCTAACCTCTTAGCAAAAACAAAAGAAAAGGAAGGAAGGAAGGAAGGAAGGAAGGAAGGAAGGAAGGAAGGAAGGAAGGAAAGAAAGAAAGAAAGAAAGAAAGAAAGAAAGAAAGAAAGAAAGAAAGAAAGAAAGAAGAAAGAAAGAAAGAGAGAAAACCCACAACCTTAGACTGTGGCTAATGGTACAGAAAAGTAATTTCCTGCCATAGAAACTCATAAAATCTTAAAAGGGTATTGGAGCCAATATGGAAGAACTGGAGGGAGGAAGAAGTTTATTATCAAACAATTCAACCTGTACTCCAGTCTTCTGAGATGGCCCCATGGATTGTGTTTTAGGGACTTTACAGTGAAGTAAACTGAAATTGTCAGAAGAGGGGTCAGGTGAACAGATTTCCAGGAGCTGTCTTGTGAGGAACTGGAAAGGTATTCCCTCATAGAATAGACACCTAGCATACTAGCTTTTTAAGTTAAGTTCTCCTAATAACCACTTTAGCTAGGGAGCTATTACAAAGAAAGGAAAAAGGGAAGGGAGAAGGAAGGAAGGAAGGAAGGAAGGAAGGAAGGAAGGAAGGAAGGAAGGAAGGAAGGAAGACAGTGATGAATAGCATAGTTTACAAAAAAAGTCACCAACAGTCATCTGAAATAGGATTGAAGACTGTCGCTGATTTTGTTTCGGGCATCGCCTGACTCTCTGAGGTGAGGGTCTTATGTGCATAATGTGTGGCCCAGTCTTGGAGGTGACGTAAGGAGGCTGAATAGCCATGCTTTTCTACTTAGCTAGGAGGACCATATATTCTGGTTTGCCTATGATGGACCTGGCTTTTGCATTTCTGTGGCATATTAGTTAGTATTGCAACCCTTTACTTTTAAAAATGTTCTGATTTGTACTATAAGCTGTGTGAGAAATCTTAAGAGCCATTGTTGCCAACATGTGACAATTGTCTATTCACCTACTTGACTCTGGTGTTAAAGAGTGAACTCCAAGGGTAGGAGCTATATCTTATTCATTTTTGTGTGCCCAATTTTTATTCCAATGCCTGGCACATAATAGGTACTCAATATTTTGAGAATAAATGGATTAAATGCTACTTAAGGAGTCCTATTTTGAAAGTACCTGGGAATGACATTTCGTGTCACTTAGGAGCACCTGAAGGAAGGGCTTAGGACTGGATCATAGGTTAGACCACCTCCCCCAGCCAAGGAGGATGAGCGTGGGAGCTACATGAGAAAGTACTTTAAATAGCTGATGTGTAAAGAACAGAGACAATCTCTAGATGCTTCACAGTTTTGGACCAAAGCTGACTTTTAGCTTAGCTTTTCCACGATGCTATTTTTAAAAAGTGCTATAGTCAAAATGTTTCATTCAGCCCTTTGAGATCTTAAAGAGAGCTCTACAATTCTTAAGGAGCCCCAGGTACCATCATTCCCTCTGCTGTGAGAACATCTGTTGGGAAGGAAACACTCTTTTCTGTACCCTGTGCACTTCTTCACATAGACCCATAGATGTATCGCTGGAAGTGGCCTTGGACTGTCTAGTTCCAGTCTCATCCTAACACATAAAATTGGCTCATGCAGGTTGAGCAATTGGCCAAGCCCATAGAGCTAGTTAATGTCAGAGGTCAGTTCAGGTAAAGAAGAACTCTCTCAGGGTTTCTTCTGTCCTTAAAGATCATTTTTAAATCTCTTCCTTGAGCAACCCAATTTCTACCCCTTTCCTGCTTTCTAAGACTTACATGGAATTAAGCTTTGACAGTTGGAAAAGTCATGCCTTGATCAGAACTCACTTTACACAAAGGGAACTCAGGGGTTCAGTGGTAGAGAAACATTGCAGACCAACTTCTAAATAATTTTGGAAGGACTGAATGGTTTTGGTTGCCTGCTGACTCTCTTTAAAGGGGAGATGGCTTGACCTGTACACCAATATAAAGAGTGAGGGGAGTCCTCAGAACAATCTGGAAGCATGGAGGAAATGTAATTCCCCGCACTGTGGGGAGAGGGAGGATCATGTTTCCATATTGCACATATTAAATTGACAACAATTCCCCATGTGGTTCTTAAGGTGAAGGCAAACCCGTTTCCTTTGCGTGTAACCCCAGCATAAAAACTGACAGGAACAGATGTTCCATCCCTGAATTCTGAAGTTTGGCAGTTAATAAAGGGTCCTGAGACGTGGCATAAATGAAGGCAGATCATTTGGCGGCTCATCCTGTCATGTGGATGGAAAAATGTGCTGGGTCGAAGTCAACAGCCTTCAGGACACTGGGCTGGCTGGGGAGGGTGGTCTCCAGGGTGGGTTGGGAAGCTGACCTTTCCCCCATTTCACTCAGACTTGTCTTTATTAATGACCTTAGGGAATAAGAAAGCACTTGAAAATGAAATTCACAGATCATATTGAAGGGAGAAATCTGACAAACACCAGCATAAGCAAAGGAATATAACCTACAGGAATTAGGAAAATGGAAATGGCAGGGATAAAATGCGAATCATCATGGAAAAATGCAAATGGATACGTCTGGGGCACAATAATCCACAAACCAGATATTCACTGGGCAGGGAAATGTGAAAGCGCATTAAGAATGAAAGTCTGCTGTCAAAAGGTTGATTCTGACAGTTGCAGAGACCAGACTGGAGTGGCAGACAGGGAGGGAACAGGCTTGGAAGATGGGTGGTCCTCACAGGAGGCCTACTTATAGGGCGAAGGGACCTCATTACAGGTCCTGCTCCATCTTTCTCCCTACCTAACGTGTTTCTGGCCCGTTCCAATGTCCCTGAGGCTGGTGGGGGCAAGTGCCTCTCTCGCTGGTGCTTTGACATGTGTGTCTGTAGAAGAGTAAGCAGGAAAATTCCAGCCACCAAACATCTGCCTTGGAGTGAACTTTTCAGAATGTATTCTTTTTCTTCTTTTTTCACTTTTATTTTCATGAATTTTTGTTTACAAAATACATCTTACCTATCAGAGACTATCTAGACTATTCTTGAAGAAAAAATGAGAGAGTGCAAAAGAATTTCTGTTAAAGAACAAACATGACCTATTTATGTCATCCAGAGTAATGTATTTGGGATAATTTTGTCTTTGTTATTTTGATTTGAGAAATTTGTTACCCAACTCCTTCCTTTTAACTTCACTTGTAAAACTTTAACAATTACAAACTGATGATGAACAGAGATTCTCACATTTTCCAAAACAGCCGGCATGTTTATGACTTTGGAATTGCTCTGCTTTGGAAAGTACCGGCTGGGACCCTGCTGAAGTGCTCTGTATGGATGCAGGCCTTCAGCTGGAGGCATTCTGAAGAAAACCAGAACCCTCCACTCTCCCTATTCTAGTGGAGTTGGAGGCCGCTGGGACAGGCCCACTTTCACTGAAAGTTCATCATCTTGTTTTGAGTAGTTCCTCAATTTGAAATGCTAGACTGTTGACTGAAACCATTAAAAGTACCAGATTAGCAGTGTGGATTCCTGGGAATATTTTTTATCCTCTGAGTGGATTATCCAGAGGAATTATTCCAAATATATAAGCTGAAAGGACATTTTTAAGCCTGCATAATTGGAGACTGTGCTTCTCCCTATAACAGGAAACCTTTTAATATGATTTCTTGGTTTTGGTTTTCAGATCTTTTTCCATCTTCCTTTAATCACAGTAATTCGCAACAGGACAGCAGATCAGAATCACCTGAGGGGCTTGACAACTACTTGGGATTTGACTGCACCCAGGTCAAGGTGGGGGGAGCAGGGTGAATTCTGGTGGTCAGATGTGGCGGTGCACAGGAGAGAGAGAGGCAGAGTCACCATGTGTGGCTGAAACTTTCAAAGCTATTTGATCAGGAGGTCAGGTCCCTGATGACCATCTGGGCCAGTGGACCAATCAGCTGCTGTTGAGAAGCTTCAGGGTGTAGCTGGAGACATTGTTTCTGGGAGCCTATCCTTAGGGCTCACTTCTAAGTCATGGCCTTATAGGTGACTGTTTATTCAGGTGTCAAAGGAGGAAACCTGTTGGCACCTGACTCAGCTTCTTGCCTCTCATCCCCACCCTCTGTGATAACCCTGGAAGCCCATACCTCATAAGTGCCTGGGTTGGCCTAAGCTAGGATGGCCTCCCAGGCCAGAACTGGATTGAGTTGAGTGTGGAAAAGTAAGAGAAGGTGAGGGTTTACCTCTAGGAAGCCAAAATCTGTTGTCAATTCCAAGAGACCAGAAAAAGAGGCAAAACAAAGAAGATTTGAATAAGGGTAGAAACAGAACTGCAGTTAATACAGGAATGAGTAAGAGACACAGGAAAGGATGCTCAGCGTCACTAGCCATCAGAGAGATGCAAATTAAAACCACAGTGAGATACCACTTCACACCAGTCAGAATGGCCATCATAAACAAATCAACAAACAACAAGTGATGGTGAGGATGTGGAGAAAAGGGAACCCTAGTGCAGTGTTGGTGGGAATGCAGACTGGGTACAGACACTGTAGAAAACAGTATGGAATTTCCTCAGAAAACTAAAAATGGAACTGCCTTTTGACCTGGCAATTCCACTGCTGGGATTATATCCTAAGAACCTGGAAACACCAATTCAGAAGAACCTATGCACCCCAGTGTTCATAGCAGCACAATTTACAATAGCCAAGTGCTGGAAGCAACCTAAGTGCCCATTAGTAAATGAATGGATCAAAAAACTGTGATACATTTACACAATGGAATATTACACAGCAGAAAGAAAGAAGAAGCTTATACCCTTTGGAACAGCATGGATGGATCTGGAGAGCATTATGCTAAGTGAAATAAGCTAAGGCAGTGAAAGACAAATACCATATGATCTCACCTTTAAGTGGAACCTAATCAACAAAACAAACAAGCAAGAAAAATATAACCACATACATTGAAATTAAGAACAATCTGACAGTAAACAGAGGGGGGAAGGTGGGGATAATGCCGGGGGCAGGGAACATGGGGAAGGGTTTTCAGGAACAACTATAAAGGACTCATGGACAAAACCAAGAAGGTGTGGGATGAGGGGAGGGAAGTGGGGATGGCTGGGGTGGAGGGGG
This sequence comes from Tonatia bakeri, assembly GCA_004024845.1. Classification (NCBI taxonomy): domain Eukaryota; kingdom Metazoa; phylum Chordata; class Mammalia; order Chiroptera; family Phyllostomidae; genus Tonatia; species Tonatia bakeri. The sequence goes on from PVIA01001386.1 coordinate 118,264, forward strand.
AGTGGTGGGGGGAAAATGCAGACAACTGTACTTGAACAACAATAAATAATTTTTTAAAAAGAGAGAGAGAGAATTGCACTGAATGGTGAAGGAAAGCCTGAAGCTCAGCTTGGTGTTTTATGGCCAGTGTGTTTCCCTTGTGTTTCTCTTGTGTTTTCCAGCTATTGGCCCTGGAATGCGTGGGCGAGCGTGTCTAATTTAGGAGTTCAGGGTTAAGACAAGTGCAGCTGACTGCATCTCTCAGCTGAAAGCTCAGTTCTGCTTCTATAGGTCCCACTACATATGGCCCACCTGATAGAAAACTTTGGGCCCCAGTGGGGAAAGAAGTGAGATGTCCAGCAGGGTCAGTCCCAGGTGGCCCAGTATCCATGAGGTGACACCTGTAGGGTTAGAGTTCACAGTCCAAGCGCAGCTGAGTAAACCTGAGCCACCTGGGCTCCTGAACTGGGGGGCCAGATGGGAAGAATGAGAGAGCCAAGAACGTTTGAAAGACCCTGGGAGCCAACGCTGGGAGCCGACAGTGGTTTGGATTGAGGTGTGGTCAGGAGAAAGATGATAGTGGTGGGGAGCAGCCAGAAGAGAGCGGAAGCTGAGGCTCTGGGAGGCATGAGAGGTGTAAGAGTTTAAATGCAGCCTCCAGCTGGAAGCTGCTCCATCCGCCACTGTTTTCTTCCATTAGTTTACTTGTGTTTCTTCTCTCAGGGTTAAAAGCACTCATTATGGCTTTTGACAGATTTGCATGCTTTTAGTGTTTTTCTCCTGGGTGCCAGTCTCAAACATCATCTTGTCTTACTCTCAAAATATCACATTGATATTCTACTTATATTTGCTTCCTTACTGGGTCTTCTCCTGTACTGGAATGTTATCTTCATGACAGAGGAACTGTACCACTTAGCCCTTCTATGTCCTTGGTGCCCGGACTCCTGATCCATGGAACTGAGGCCATAAATGTGCTTTTTTAAAGTATGTTTATTGATTTTAGAGAGAGAGGAAGGGGGAGAGAGAGAGAGGGAGAGAACACTGATTGGTTGCCTCCAATCCATACCCCACCCAGGGCTCAAACCCACAACCTAGGTATGTGCCCTGACCAGGAATTGAACCCACGACCTTTTGGTCCATGGGACGATGCTCCAACCAACTGAGACACACCAGCCAGGGCAGAAGAGTATTGTTTTAAGTCTCTACATTTGTGGCAATTTGTGAAACATGAATAAAACCTAATATAAAAATGGTTATCATTTGATATGTCAAATAATATTCCATGAGAAATAAAAATCATGATATATGTGTTTATCTTTTTCTAATTAATAGTTATTAAATTTCAGAAAAATGTAGAAATGGAGATGAAAATTATGTATTTTTCCTTAAGCTTCATCTCTGACTTAATCTCATTAGAGGTAACTTAACCCTGAAGTAAGAAGTACATAGTAAAGTATATACTTAATTATATTGAGTATAACACTGTATGCAGGGAGACAAAAATAATAAAGATATAAGAGTAATTATTTTAAAGAACCTAATACAGATACAATTAGAAAATGGCTATCCCCTCCACCCCCCTACCCCCCACCCAAGGTGGTCTACAATTCTTCTTTTCCTCATACAGATACAGCGATCATAGCCAGGTGAGAGCACAGACACAGGAGAAAATACTTAGAGAGAAAGCTGTATTGCCAAGCAAGAGGACCAATAAATATTTTAGAAGTAGTATAGAAGCTGATCATGCTTGGGATTGTATTGTGAACCTATTGTGGTAATCAGTTGATAAATACGACATTAAAAGTGAATTTTAAGAATATATACAGAACTCTTGCAACTCAATAATAAAAAGAGAAAAAAACAACCCAATTTAAAAATGGGCAGAAAGTTTGAATTGACATTTTTCCAAAGAAATACAAATGGTCAATAAATATATGAAAAAGATGGTCTATGATTAGGGAAATACAAATCAAAACCACAGTGAAATGCCACTTCACTCACACACTGGAATAACTATAACCAAAGACAGATAATAAGAAATATTGGGGAGAGTGTGCAGAAATAGGAACCCTTGTATACTCATGGTGTAAATGTAGAATGGCGTGATCACTTTGGGAAACAGAAGGGCAACACAGAATGATCATATGACCCAGCAATTCCACTCCCAGGTATATGTTCAAGAGAACTTAAAACACACGTCCCCCAAAAAACCATTGCTCCAACAGTTTTTATAGAGCACTATTCACATAGCAGCCAAAAGTGGAAACAATCCAAGTGTCCAACCACTGATAAATGCATGGGAATGTATGAGCATACAGTGAAGTATGATTCATCCACAAAAAGGACTACAGCACTGATTCATTCTACAATATGGACAAACCTTGAAAATATTATCCTAAGTGGAAGAAACCAGATGTATAAGGCTACAGATTGAATGATTTTGTTTCAATAAACTGTCAGGAATAAGCAAATCCATAGAGACAGAAAGTAGATTAGTGGATCCCAGGAGCTGAGGGAAGCAGAGAAGAGGACATAATTGGGAATGGGCATGGAGTTTCTTTTCAGGGTGATGAAAACCATTCTGCAATCTGTGCTCATAGCTGTGTGACTTTGTGAATGCCCTAAAAACCACTGAATTGTACATTTGAAAAGGATGAATTTGACAGCATCTGAATTATATCTCAATACAAAAAGCAGATTTTGAGTTACTGCTGTTTAAGGGCATTCAAACATGGAAGTGATCAAGTCCAATGCAGATGGCATGAAATATGGATAGCAAGAGTCGATGAGAGGGGGTTTAGCCGAGGCTGCAAGAAGTTTAGATTGACACTGATGGGTAGTTCCTCTATTCCTCATCCTGACCCAGGGTTTCTCCCCAAACCTCCAAGAGCTAGAACTGGAAAGACCCCAGATCAGTGTCCTGGCTGGCCGTTACCAGAGTAACCTGTGATAGCCTCCCCCCCGCCTGCCCCTCCCAATCTGGAAATATGTTTCCTTTTCTCTCTCCCACTTTGCATCCATCACCATATCAGTCAGTGGCAGGATCTGTTTGGGCCTCAGACGTTCAGTGTACTAGCTCTGAATCACAAAATAAGCAATGTTGTGAGTTCGGTAAGAAATCAGAAAGAGCACTGCATGCAGCAAGGCCACTCGTGTCTGCTTGTTGTCTGAGGCGGTATTGCTTTGTTTGTAGATGATTTCATCAATGAGTCTTCCCAATTCTAAATGATTTTACTCTTAAATGTGTCTTCATTGATTTGGAGAACCAATAAATATTTTAAAATTAGACATAAGAAATTTGGATATTTACCAAAATATAAATCGTACTTGGTCTATCCTCTACATAAGCATTTGGGTTATTAGGGAGTTAACGCACAGATAATGAGTATACGAGGCATCACATCACACACAGTGCTAAAAGGGAATACTTAGGGCCACTCAATGAAGCTGTGATGGCTAAAGGGCAGGAACCTTTGAAATGGACAGTGGTGGTCAGGGAAGTTCCTCTGGAGACATTTGAGATGAATGTTGACATCTAGATTTAATTTAGATAACCAGAGAGAACAGAGAGGGAACCCCAGGCCAGAGGGAACGGCAGGCAGGCATAAAGTTACAGAGGCCAGAGTGCTCCCAGCATGTCCTGGGAAGCGTGATCTGAGCAGCTTTCCAGGGAAGGTTTGCATTGGGCATTAATGAGACACAAGTTTAAAAAGGGACAGAGAGGGAAGGGAACCCTTATTTTTGAAAGGGAGGCACAGTGAGAGGTATGTTCTGTCACTTCTCTTACAGGTTTGGAAGTGGCCTATGAGGTTCACCCCTTTAGTTTGCTCTTCTCTCTCACTGTTTAGAGGAAAAATGAATCTAAAGCTTCCTGAACCTTCGAATCCACTACATTTCACCAGAGAAGACTTCCCTGCATCCCTGAGAAAACCTCAGGCAGCACAAACAGAGCACTGTCTAAGGCTCATGATGATGTATGTCGAAAGCTTTCTTTGGAAAGGTCTTGGGCTGTGGTGGTATATGAGCCCAGTATTTATTCTGTGATGCAGCTGTCCTCACACAGGATGCTCGTGATTACCAGCCTGGTCCACAATGACGCCATGCATACACGTCGGTGTGGACATATAGAACAGGGTTTCAGCACTGCTGGCTTACAATTGGCTGCCGGTCAAGTTCGCAGTCCAACGGTTGCACAGGCAGCTTCACAAATCTCAGACAGAACAGCTTTATACCGACTGCTTCACCTTGAATGAGAAATGCACCTTTTATGGTCTCTTTCTTGGCTCAAGTTCTTGGCACTTGAGGGCCTTTTTCTTTGGAGACATGCAATGCGTGGCTGTGGCAGTTTGGGAAACTCTGCTTTTGCACCCTGATCCATGGAGGGTGCTGTGGGACACCGAGGCTGCTGAGTGCGGCCTTCTCAAGCTCATGAGCACGTGAGTATGCCCTTCAAGTTAGAGACCTGTTGTTTATTAAAGAAACTCGCCTATCCCTTCGCACAGGAAAATATTTAATTTACAAAGTTGCCCATGGAAAACTGATGCTTTAAGCAAAGGATGAGGAAATGAGCTGTTTTCTCCTAATTTCTATCTTTGATTGCTTTATGATGGTGGCAGTAATGGGCAGAGGGCCACATGAGTTACTTTCTCCACAAGCAAAGTTCTCTGTGAGCCACGGAGAGCCATGGGGATCCCTGGGGGCGGGGGGCAGGGAGGATCTCTAGGCAGAGATACTAAGCTCAGGGCTGCAGGTGGGCCTGTCTTCTCCTTGCCATGTCATGCCATGAATACCCCTTTTTCTACCCCTGTACATGCACTTTTCCTCTAGTGCAAACACCCTCCCTCGGGCGCATCACAGCTCTCTACAGCTGGTGTCATCCTCTTCCTGACACAGTGACCGGTATTGTAGCCCACAGAAATGACCTCCTGTCCGCCTCTGCTGGCCCGGCTCCACAAGGCTCTAGTGCCTGTATTTTTTGCTTTCTTGACCAGATAGTATGTTACTTGGGCACAGGATCCTTGATGGAGCGAATTACAATGACTGAGGGGAAAGTACAAACCTGTGACTTTGTAAGAACAGGGTGATAGCATCTACACATGTCTTTTGCTTCTGGAAAAAGGAAATGTAAGTCATGCAGACTCTGCAGAAACTGTTGCCATTAGAAGAATATCACCAAAAAGGGGTGGCCTGTGGCGCTGCATTGTGGTTTAGAAGCAGGTTCTTTGTCCTTCCCAAACATCTGTCTCCCTTAGAGAAGCCAAGGGGGCAGGGCAGGAGCCAAGGCTGGGGCCGATGCAGCTACTTCCGAAGTGGCAGCTCTGCAGGGAGAGACAGACAGAGCAGCAGTGTGTGCCAGGCCCCGGAGTCTGAACCTGCAGGTGTGCAGCAGGAGCAACTCTGGGTCCTGCTTCCTGTTGATTTGATACTTTTAAGGGGCATGGATCTGACACTCTCTTGCTCCACATTATTTTCTTACTACCTAATAAAAGATTTAGCACATGTTTAGTAAATATTTAAGTGAATCAAAAAATAACAGAATAATGCCCTGGCTGGTGTGGCTCAGTGGATTGAGCACAGGCTGCAAACTAAAGGGTCGCCGGTTTAATTCCCTGTCAGGGCACTTGCCTGGGTTGTGGGCCAGGTCGTCAGTGGTGACCACATGAGAGGCAACCACACACTGATGTTTCTCTCCCTCTCTTTCTCCCTCCCTTCCCCTCTCTCTAAAAATAAATAAATAAAATCTTTCTTTAAAAAAGCCTCAAATCACTTTTAAAAAAATAACTAAATAACAGAACGATGTAATTTATGAGAAAGGAATATGCTAATATTACTGAAAGTAAAGGAAAGGTAGGCTCCTCAAAAATGTTTTCGAGTGTGCTTGAATCCTGTCTTAAATGGGAGGGAAGATTTCTGAGCTTTCACTTGGGGGAAAGTAGGTATCCATCAACTTAGAAAGATCAATGGAGTCTCTATTCAGAACGTCAACAGTTTAACCACTGTTTTGTGTCTTAGCCCATGAGAACTTGTGAATTCCAATGAGCCCCATAAAGCCCTCACCTTTCCATTTCAAACGGCAGTAAACAAATGGTAGTTGATCTTATAAGTCAGTGACTTTACCAATAAATACTAAAAAGCTGGCTTTTAGAATAAGCCAAAGAAAGACATATGGTAGCTACCTACATATCTCTGCTTAATTGAGATTTAGACCTTCTCTGACATAGCCTAGAATTTTTATAGTTGGTAGATTTGTATCTTATGGGGACTTGAAGGCTCAAGAATTTCCAAGGATTTCCTGGGACCCACTTTTACACAAACATCTTTGTCGCTCACAGAAGGCATGAATCCCTGAAGCAGGCCAGCAGCCGTCTCAGCAGCCGGGACTCTCAGGAAATTCCAGGTTACCCACAAGCATTTCAAGAGTCTTGGAAATCCTCCAGTGGACTAACCCAAACACACAGGAGCAGGGTTTTAATGGGGCCAGGTGGGCCCAGGGGGGCATGGAGGTATTTCTGCCATTGGGCCCCTGTGTGTGCTGGGGGTCCAGCAGGGGAAACCTGAGCAGTATGGGGGCCTCTCTTTGGTGCCAGCAGCAATCTCTGAGGAAGCACTGTGTTTGCTTGGTGCTCTCCCGCCCTTCCAGGATCTCTAGAAAGTGTCTTCCGTGGCTGTCTCCGAGCACATAGCAGACAGCAAGAGCCAACAAGAACCTCAAGGCTCTTCTGGTCTCAGCTCTGCTATGTTCCCTGCCCCCCGACCTGAATGCATACCTAGAGAGGAGGAGAGTGAGGGACAACCACAGGAAAATTTTCCACTGTTTCCATTATTTCTGGCGTGGAGCCACACTGTAGGTAGACAGACTTTCTGTTCAGAGAAGAGGGGAGATGGGGTCTGGTGAGGGAGTCAGTGAGGCAGCGAACGGGAAAGGAGAGCAGGGAAGCAAGAAGAGAGAAATAAAGGCAGGCAGAGAGGGAAGCAGCACAGGCTGGCCATCACTGGGTGGGGCCCAAGTGCCCGGGCAGGTCCCTGAGCAGGGAAGTGTGTGTAACAAGGTTAGATTTGTCTATTTAGTCATGAATCACGTTCACACTAAACATGTTGACCTAACTTCTCTATGATAGAAATTTCTTTTACTTTTATATCATTCAGAGTAACTTCAGTATTCACGAGGATAAAGGGCTATGGATCTCAATAAAATCTCGATAATTTTTTGCAAATAGCTCTAAGATAACAGTTTCCAACTCCCACTCCTAAAAATAATAAACACACATATGATTCACTTCCATTCCAGAAAACATGGGGATGCCAAGAGTGAAGATGACAGATTATAGGAATAATCTGTAGTCCTCTCTGTTCTTGTTTTTCAAGAATCATCATTCACGTGCTCCGATGCTAAGACTATTAACAGTTGCAAGTTGCCTGCATTCCGCCACAGAAAAGACTGAGCCAGTGAGATTTCAAATTCCGATTTCAAATCTGAGTTGCGACCTCAGATCTACAGCCCCCGCGCTGGCCTTCCCAGATGTTCCAGGAACAGAGGTGACTGCAGTGTAGCCCTGGAGACACTTTCCCCAGTTCCCACCAGGAGCGACAACAGAGAGGACGTAAGCCACCCCAAGAGTTAGACCTTAAAATAAAAACTTAGTGGATCAGAGCAGACAGAAGCAAAACTCTGAGTCACTCTGTGCCTGGGGGAGCGGGCAGGTAGGGGGAGTGAGAGGCAGGACACAGAAATCTACACTCGGGGAGAGGGAAGAAGAGAAGCCAGCCACCACGCATTCCCGAGAGCTGGGGAAAGAGGGCACACCCATCCACTTACGCGGAATGAGAGGTGGGCAGAACTGATGAGCATCTGGAGGACAGCTCCCTCCTGCCCTTGAGGAATTTACAAGTTTAGCCTTTCAAAGGGTGAACTTATGGTCATTCTCAATACTCATCCCACCCAAAGATGACGCGTCTGCAAAAGACTGTTAGGAACGTTGTCACTAAGATGACGTCTCCATTTCTTTTTTCATTGCAGATTCCCTTTAACAATTGATCTTTTACCTGTAGGATCTACATTGTGATGGCTTCTGTGATGTTTTCAGACATTTTAAACTTATCAAAATTAAATGTAAGTCAATAATAATTTTAGTATTAACATGCAAAAAGATTTTCTCTTAACCTCCAGACAACTACCTTTGTGTATTAATTGGGAGATTGTGGGGTGCTCCCAGGCCTGCCCTTGACCTCCTAAATCCTCTAGGATCCCACTGATCAGAATTTCCTAATCTACCCTAAGGCTAGTCCAAGCTTGGGTTAAAACTAGAGAGAAAAAAAGAGCGAGAGGGCTTAGCACTTAACACCACCTGGTGCAGCGAGGCCAAGCCTAAAGAATTCTGACAAATGAACCCCCCAAAAAAGGTGCTGGTGCTAGCTCGGTGGTCCAGGGGAATTTTTTAAATATAATTAGAGCCTCTAACTTTTTTCTTGGGTCAGCCTGTTCAATCATTCACTCTGTTCACTTGAATCCGCCCCACTGACAGCCTGCTTGATCACTCATTCTATTCTCCCGAATCTTAGACAACTCTTTGGTGGGGATAAGTTCAAATAGTTGATTTAAATAAAAAGAAATGAGAGAAAATGTGGTTTTAAAACTCTTAGGACAATGTATTTAAAACTCATAACTTGTTGAAGATGATGGCACCTTTCTTGCAACCAGGGGGGTCCACAGACTCTGTCCCCAGCCCTCCGCTGTTCACTCTGTCCTCACTACCCGAGACAGGTCACCTGCCAAGCACCACAGCACTCTGGGGCTCCAAGAGTCATCACTCCAGGGGTTGCCTGTCACCTAAGGCCATGTTTCTCCCCCAGGAAACACCAGAATGAAAGCTCCAGGAGGGCCCAGACTAAGAGCATAGTGCTTGTTTATTCTGTACCTAGCACAATAGCTCATAGTCGGCGTTCCATAAGTATCCATCAGGTGAAATGAATGAACACTGTTTCCAGTTGTCCCTCACCCAGTCAGTTCACCACATATTTCCAGACTCCGTACCCCCCTCCCTTGCTTCCTTGACACTATTCCACCAAAACACAAAATTGGAAACTTGCAATCAGCTTACACTCCTCTTCTGTAGTCCCTGTGTCAGGTCTTACCAACTTCTTTAGTAGATTTGATTATCTCCCTTGTCCCCTTGCCAACAGCCAAGGCCACCGTACACACCTCAGGTTTTGCGTATAGTAATGATAGCTCTCCTTCTGACTTCCCGCTTTCTCTCTGCTCAGTACATCTAGAAAACCGAGACTGTTCCGTAACAGCTTCTTTGCTCCCGGGCCTACAGCACCTTTCTGTTTAATCTCAGACCAAGAGCAGAGGCGGGTCATTCAGTGCAGAGGAATAGGTGGTTTCCAGAGGTAAGTCCACGCTAAGATACCACCATTACCTTCGGTATCCTGCCTACTCCACGACCCCCTCCATTAATTTCCCATTCCTCATCCATGTAGGCTACGTTCCGACCTCCAGTCCACTCATGCCAGTCACCTTCCATCCCTCTCAGGCTCCCCAGCCGACACCAACAGGCTCAGTTCCAGCACTTAAATCTTGGATCCTCAGACCTTTTTCCCTACATGAAACACCCCACCCCACTCCTTATCAGTCACATTCTGCACCTCCTGCACGGGCCATCTCATGTCCAACTTCTGTGAAGCCTTCCCACCTGCCTACAATGACATCCCCTTGATCCTTGATCCAAGCCCCTGTAGCAAAGGCCCACACTGTCACCCAAGGCAAGCACTCTTGAGAAGGTCTCCCTGTGGAAATGACAACGAACCTCCGAGTGAAGGGAGCGGCAGGAGGTTCTGCACTTCCAAAACCATGTGCCGAAGTTAAAGACTTAAAAACCAATTCTTTACTTATGCTTGTTTTAAAGCTACATGTGTAGATGACACGAAGAAAAATGTACCATCTTGGTGACTAACTGTGGAAGAAATTTCCATTGTAAGAAGAGTGTTTGTGTTGCAAGAAATAAGGAAGATAATTGGAAAGGACAAGACCCCGGCGCATATGCTCCAGCAGCAACAGATGGAACCTTAGATGCCCTCTCAGGCCGGCCTTTCCTACTCAGTGCGGGACCTTGCTGAGCTCTGAGATGAGCGGAGGGTTTCAGTGTAACAGAATATTGAATGGGTCTTTTCCTGTTGGCTGGAATTTTTGACATAGTCCCAAGCAGAGAACAATAGAGGAAATGTAGCCTTGCATTCCAAGGAGAGATGTTAAATACACATGGAAGACTTCCTAAAAAACAGGAACACTGACCCTGTGATTTTCACCCTCCCCACGTACCTGCGGCCTGTTGGCGAGGACTAGAAGGCATATCTGAATGCAGGAACTGGAGCTGATTCCCCACTAGCAGAATGGCACGTGTGTAACCCTGTTTGGGGGACAAAAAGGAGTCAGATTGAAATTAGGTTGTTTCTGATAAGTTATAGGCTGAATAGGATAGGATTGGGTTCGAGAACATGGCCTCGGGTTCATTTAGCCTGCGCTCAAATCATGACTGTGCCCTTTAGTAGCCAGAGGAATTACTTCATCGTGAGCCCCATTTCTTCATTTTTAAAAGTGCAGATAATAGCAGCCCCCACTTCACAAGGTTTTGTGAGGGCTGGCAGAAGGGACACTTGTGCTGTGCTCAGCGCAGAGCCAGCCCCTTGGTCAGCGAATGTGTGTTATGATACGTGTACCGGACACCCAAACAGCCAGCAGACGAAACTCGCCTCAGGAAGGCGCTTTCTTCTGCATCTGCACAGAACACAAATATTTATTCTTCATATGAAAAGTCCCTCTCCTGATTCATGTAAGGTTTGGCCTCCCAAGTAAACAACTATAAATCTCAAGTATACACCTGGATCGCAGTGGCTAATACAGAGACCCCATAGGCAGCAGGCAAAAATGATAAACCGATTTTGCAGTTTTCCTAAACTTGGGCAGCTGACGGGGGCCCTCCAGTGGAAGAACCGCCACACACTCTGAAGCCATTTCCTGGTTCTGTGAACAAGCGTCACTGTCTTTCCATTTCTTCCCAATTGCCGTGTGTGGTAGTAAAAATCTTAGGAGACACAGGTAGTCACACGAAGAGGCACATAGATCAAACTCTGAATCAACTTCCTTCCTAGGAAGGGGCTGCCCTACATAGACAGACATGGCTCCACCGGCGAGGATGACCTCACTGCATGGCTCTTCTGTTAAGCATCAAGGAACACAGAGCCACACTCATTATGATATTTTTCTGTGTTACCAGTGACTCGAGCATCGCCTGGGTCAGGGTGCATTCCTCCTGGAGCCTGGCTCTCTCGTCTCCAACTTGACTGATCTTGCCACAGATGGTTACTGTGACCTTGGACGTCTTACAGCCGTATTCAAACCAACTGAGCTGATGGGCTGAGACGTTCTGAGGCACGATGCAGAAACCCCACCTCTGGGATCACAACACCCTATTGCTAAAACGGCCTGTGGGAAATTTACAGGGTCACGGTCATGTTATTTGCATGCATATCCGAAGTGAAATTCCATTCCAGCAGACCACATTCTAACTGCAGATACCAGAAGTTGTAAACACACAATAGGAACACCAAACAGTCTGTTAGCATGATCTCAGGGTGCTAGGAAAGTGAGCCAACTACATTAGTGGTTACAAAGGCTTGGGCTGAATATCATGGCCTTTGACCTCAGATGTTTTCCTTATGCTAATTTTGTAGAGAGTAACTTTTGCCTGACAGTTTCACAGTTAAACCAAGGACAGCATATGTATTATTTGTAACTCCATTTATATTGAAGTCACTTTCCTGTGCTGCTTTTAGAGCAGCAGGAAGCCCCAGATTGGTCTCCAGACTTCCTTACACGTTTCCTCTAACCTCATTCTTGGCAACCAGAAGATACCAGTAAATACTCAACTCGTTACCTTTTCCAAGTTCAAGTTCAGTGTGAAGTTCAGATCCTAGGCTTTAGAGCAGAGTTCAAAGTCAGTCCATCATCATCTATCATCCCTAGCTAGAAGTCATTTATTTTAAAGATTTCCTTTCACACGCAGATTTGAGCGCTTTATTATCCCCAGTAGGAAAGGAATGAAAGCTAACTCAAGAAATTTCGCCTGGGTTCTCAGAAAACCACCTGCATTGCAGGATGTTCAGGGAAAAGTTGATCCACAGCACCATCGCCTGGTTGCATCTGGGTGACGCACTCAGAGTGAGAACCTTCAGGGAACAGCTGAACGTTTCCAACAGTGACTTCCAGGCCCTTCGAGTACACCCCGACCGGCACCGCTGTCAGTGAACTGTCCCTAACATGTGAAAGTGTGAGTGCAGCTGCCCCAGCAATCCCCCGGACATTGACTGGTGCCAAATAGTAAAATCCACCAGTGCGGTGGAGACCCAGGTACACTAAACCCTGGCAAGAACATGCAGCTGTTAAAAAGAAAAACTTAAAGAGCTTCTGCAGGAATGTGAGAAAATGTCCAGTGGACTACTAGCAAGAGAATTAAAGTAGAGCATTATATGTGGTCATAAGAATACAAAAGGAAAGAAATGAGGACGAGTGAAAAGTGGGGTGCAAAGATGGCAGCGATGTGAATGACTTCTTTTTCTAGTCACTTAATATCACGTGTGGTATGTGTGATCTTGATTGTATGTCCCATTCCCAGGAAATGTCCTGCCAAACAGAGACCCGCTCAGGGCATCCAGCTGAGACATGGCGCCCTGTCACCCCTGTCCAGCAAACCGCTTTCTCTCCCCTCAGTCAGCTGTGGATCGTGTGGGTAAGAACACGCCTGGAAGTGAAATCACCTGAGTGCACTAATTCACTATCACTCATCTCCAGGAGTTCTATGTGCCAATCACACAGGGCCTGCGGCAACCATTTCCAAACCTTCCCCACCCTGACTCCCTTGGAGAGCTTTTTAAAAATAGATCTTTAGGTCCTGGTTTCAGAGCTACTGCAACAGACTCTTTAGGGCTGGGACCCAAGAAACTGAAGGTTTAACATGCGCCCAAGTGATTCTACATGCAACCATGAACCCATGGGCTCACACGTGGGGCCCGTGGCAGATTCCAGCTGCATCTAATTGAGCCGGGAGGAAAGCTCAAAACCCTGGCGTTGTCGGTCAGCACTGCTTCCAGGAGACGCGGCTTCGGTTCCAGACCCTCAAAGGTGAGCATTTACTGCAAAGGTTTGCTTACAGTTAACAGGCCTTCTTTAGTGTAGATCTTTTTCAAATGAAGAAATAATTGAGTTTCTATGTAATGTATAGCTGCTTTCTCCCCCCACCTCCCAAAAAATCCTTTCCTGCTGAACTATGAAGGTCAGGATCATTTTACTGTTGACCAAAGTCTTAATCCAGGGAAAAGGTTGTCTTGGATGATTTGGGTGCACAGTTACCCCAAGGGGGAACCCCTGTGGTCCAACAGCTGGTAACTGGAGCGTTTGCAGCAGGCTGAGCTAGAAGACTCCTAGTGGAGCAGAGCTGGAGGCTGGAGGCTGAATTAAAGGCACTAGCTGCAAATTTGGAATAAAGTAATAAATGCCCGAAGTAAGAGAATTGAAAGAGGCACACTTTCTTCAGAGTAATCCATGGATCATCAGAGCCCACACATTGCAGTGCTAGGGGTGACTGGGTGGTGTGCGCCCCGACTTCCCGTCCAGCACATGCCGATGTCCGGGGGCAGACCTGCACTCTCACCTTGCCTGCCCTGGGGCACCTAGAACAGGACTTTCCCAGAAGGAAAGCTCATAAATGGTAACTGGGTTTTTTTTAAAGAAATTGGTGACTGACTTGGTTAAGGAGCAAGAATGTGTTGCCACTGAAGGTGATTAGAACCAGCACCTTGTTTAAAACAAACAGGAACTACAATTTCTTGTGAGAGAAATTACAAGAAAAGTAACAGGTAGCCTTAGCAGAGGTTGTCACCAGCACACTCAAGAATTCTTTTGGCTGTGACTCTAGCCGAGACCGAGAGAGGATTGTGAGTTCAGGACAGTCTTCCCAGAAACACCTTTTCAACTGGCACAGAGCAGAGCATGGGTTATGGAACTTGAGAAAAAAAACCTCTAGGGCAGGGGTGTCAAACTCATTTCACCCAGGATCACATCAGCCTCGTGACTGCCTTCAAAGGGCTGAATGTAATTTTGGGACTGTATGAACGTAACCGTTCCTTAACAGTTAAACGAGAGCTTGGCACTGCCGCTGGGTGGAAACAAGGTGCTGGGCTGGATTCAGCCCTCGGGCCTTGTGTTTGCCACCTGTGCTAGATTTCCCACCCTCTGTCCGAGAGCCACCACTCAACCTTCCCACCATGAGGGAGGAAGGCATGTGGGTACCGAGTGCAGCTCTGTGAGGCCCAGGGAGGGAAAAGAATAGACATCCGCCTGGAAACTGGGAATCACGGCCCCTGAAAGCTGCAGTGTTCTGACAGCCAGAGAAGTTCTATGATTCTGCTTTTTATTCCTGCCGGGCAAGCAGGACGAGGGGAGAGTAAAATGACTACGACGTGGAAATTCAGAAGGAGCAAATCAGACAGAGATTTTATACCCAGAAATATCATGGTTGTTCTCCTGTCAATAGAAATACTCACATAACTTACAGATGTACCTCTTGGTCAACGTCACAGAACACCATTTTCATTTCTTTTATTCTGCTTCTCTCTAGACTCTCTGCTAAGCTATCAGATGTCTATTTCAGCCCCGTTAATCCATCGGGAAGCCCAGACTCTGAGCACGCCTTGTCCCACATGCGTGCTGGGTGCTGAGCTTTGCAAAGAGAGTGGCCGAGTCCAGCCCTAAAGGGCCGTCCTCTGTGACTAAGGAGTCAGGTTCACGCAGGGTTCAGTGAGTGAAAAACCCCACATGGGCTTACTGTGTGACATACACACTTTAAAAGATTATTTTAAGTCATTAGTTTCAGGTCGATCTCATTTATTAGTATAAATTCAAGCCATAGATGTGTCCTTCGCACACCAAGCAAACCTGATGTACATGAAAGTGTGGGTTTATACCAGCTCTCAGTTAGGGAGAGGTAGCTCCGTTTCGAAAACGGTCACTTTAAAAAGGAGTTTACATGGCTCCTTTGAAATCGGCAGCCCATGGTGCAGTTGGAAAGCGGGTGCTGGCGGTGAAGAGCGCGGGCCCAGAGCCGGGCAGCGGGCTGGGCTTAACGTGAGCTCTGCCAGCGCCTCGCTCTGTGGCTTCAGTCAAGTGATGCAGCAGCTCCATGTTCGTGTCTAAGGAGGAAATAATGATCGGATGTCCCGCCAGGAAGTGTCAGGATGCAAGGAGTTCCCCTAGTTTGAGTTCTGGCGCTGTGCCTGGCCCCCTCTGCTGGGGGAGTTGAGGCAGGGCACTGTCGGGCCAGGTGCACGGGACACACCTGGACTGGCGGAACATTTGATACTAAACAGGAGTTTGTTTTCTCCAGAGAGTTCTCAACATAAATGGTTGTATGTCTTGTGGGGGAAATAAATAGTAAGAAATCACAAGGTCTACGATTTAGATGCGTGTTTTTCCCCGTTTATCTCCATCTTAAAGCAGATGTGCTTGTCCTTTGGCATTGCATGGGTGACAGGACCTTCCCATCCACCTCAGGGTCGGTGCTAAGGTAGACAGACAGACAGTAGGCAGCAGACAGAGGGCAGATGAATAGATCATAAATTGCTCCTCAAACATTTGATGCTGGATGATAATTATATCTAATTCCTGTGCATAGAAAGCCTGTGCTTTCTGATCTTCCACACATTTGTAATAGGTATATGGTTGAAAAAACAATGATCATAATAATTCTTTTCATTAAATGAGGTTAATTTAAAGGTAAATGCAAAGATGAATTCAGCAAAAACTCGTCAAATGAAATATTGTGTCAGAGAATAGTTTTATGTTTTGATTTTTGTCTGGGCCTAATACAGCTTAAAAACAATGGCCCAAATAATTCTAAGTGCTTTCTTATAAATAATAGTGGGTAGAGTTCAAAATAAATAATTTCACAGAGTTTTCTAAATACTGGTTTGAATTCAGTTTATTCTGGATTTTTTTAAAGATTTTATTTATTTAGTTTTAGAGAAGGAAGGGAGGGAGAAGGAGAGAGAGAGAAACATCAATGTGCGGTTGCTGGGGGCCATGGCCCACAACCCAGGCATGTGCCCTGACTGGGAATCGAACCTGCGATGCTTTGGTTTGCAGCCCACGTTCAATCCACTAAGCTATGCCAGTCAGGGCTTATTCTGGATTTTTATGTCAGTCCTTGATGGTTGATCCTTTTGTGTGTCTTATCTCAGCTAAACTGTCCTTGAAAATTGGTAGGGACCATGTCTCCTATATTTTTTTATTTTTGTGTTCAAATATAATAAAAATGCAGAAAAATGCACAGATCATAAACATAAACAGCTCAATGAAGTTTTACAAACTGAAGCTAACTAGCCCCCAGCTCAAGAAACAGAACTCACCAGCCCCCAGAAGCCGACTCCACCCCTCCTTCACGGCGTCACCCACTTCCCGAGAGTAGCCTCTACCCTGACGTTTCACTGCACAGTCCAGTGTATCAGCTGGCTTCTGCTGCATCGCACACGGCCACCAAACGTCATGCGGGACATCAGGGGTCACTCGCTGCGGTGCTTGTATGGGCAACTCTGCTGGTCTCGGCTGTTTTAGGTCTTTTAGAATGTCCAGGGATGCGGCGCAGCTCTCCTCCCACAGGCCAGCCGCACATGGCTGTGGTGGCGGTGGCAGGGGGCAAGAGAACTGACAGGAATGTGCAAGCCTCCCATTTGTGCAGCACAGGATCTGACAAAGCAAGTGCAGGCTCAGTTTCTGTCTTTATTAAAAATTTTCATATTTTGTTCACCATGTATTTTTTTATGTACACTTTGATTTAAAAAAAAAAAAAATCTTAAAAAAAAAAAAAAAAAAGCCCTGGCTGGGTGGCTTAGTTGGTTGGAGCATCATCCCATATACCGAAATGTTGTGGGTTCAATCCCCTGTCAGGGCACATGTGGGAGGTGGCCGATCAATGTTTCTCTCTGTCTCTCTCTGTCTGTCTGTCTCTGTCTGTCTGTCTGTCTCTCTCTCTCTCTCTCTCTCTCTCTCTCTCTCTCTCTCTTCCTCTCTTTATAGGATCAGTGGGCATATCCTAAGGTAAGGATTCAAATTTTTTAAAAAAAAAACATTGCATTGAAATTTTATTTTTCTTGACTACTGAGGTTTTTGCAACCTTGTAAATTTCTGCCCAGGGTAAACGCCTCAGTTGGCCCTGCTGGGGAAATGCCCTCCGCATCTTTAGTGAGAGGACCTGCAGTCTCATGGTGAAGGGCATGGACACTGGGGGCAATGAAAGATCAGAGCTAATAGCACAATTACCATGTTAGTTTGGGCCATTTTTATGCTTTATTAACGGGAATTATACAGTATGTATTCCTTTGAGTGTGGCTTCTTTCTCTTAACACGGTGTTTGTAGAATGCATCCATGGTGCCGTGTGTAGTTGTAAATACTTCATCCCATGGCTGAATAAAACTCCACTGCTCGAAGACGGTGCTGTGTTGCTGAGCATTCGAGTAGTCACAGCTGAGCGTTATCAAGAATGGTGCTGCTTTGACCACCTACTGTAAGGTTTTGTTAAATATACATGCATCTTTTTGGGGCATGTATGTAGGAGTGGAAATGCTGGGTCAGAGGGTGTGCATATATTCATTGTTGGTAAATGCTGCCAACTGTTTAACAATTAATTCTTCAGCTTTATTGTAAGTCTGGTAGCATAAGCCTCCCCCCAACAGGCCACCCATGGACCCTGAGGCAATAGACTGCATGATGAACCCTGAGCAGGATGCAGGCAGAGAGCACCAGCCATCTCTTATCAGGACCGGATTTATTTTTAGTGCCACAAATGCTTTCTGGTCTCGCATAGGGCAACTGAGGCCCAGAGAAAGCAAGGGACAAAGCAAACCCACTCTGGGTGACTAAGAAGGACATTGAGATGGGCCTGCAGAGACGGAGCCCTGGGCACAGCTGTCCTGCAGATGTCCTGGTCGCTGGGACACAGCATCGCTCCCAGGTTGCTGTAAGATTTTAATTGTCTTGGCCCTTCATGGCCCTTTGCATTTCTCAATGAATTTTAGCAGTAGCTTGTCAATTTCCACAAAGAGAAAAAAACCCGATAGGATTTTTATTGGGTTTGCTTTGAATCTGTAGACCGATCTGTGGAGACTTGCCATCATTACAAGCAACATGCTTCCCAGTCTTCTTAAACGTCTCTTGGTGTCCCATACCTTTGCATACCTATTTTGAGTGAGATAGGTAGCAAGTAAACCCATAAAATGTGTATGTGGTCACCAAGTGCATTGTTGGTACAAGGCTTTCCAGCGTTTTGGCATCTCTGGGCCACACGTTAAATATGCAAACACCAACAAAAACAGAAAAATCTCATAATGTTTTAAGTACATGTACGGTTTTGTGTGGGGTCACATTCAGAGCTACCCCGGACCCCATGCGGCCCACGGGTCACTGGTTGGACACCCTGCAAGTTCAGGCTGAATTGCATTCTCAGTCTCACTACACATCTCACCAACACCCGAGCTTGCCCCCTGGCTCCCACCACCCTGGCATCACACGGCTCCTCTGCCAGTCAGGTGGGATGCCCCTGGAGCCCTCGCTTCCTCCAACCTGGCAAAAATCTAACCTTCCTTAACCAGGGAACTCCAGTTTCACTGCTTCGCAGAGGGGGCAGGTCTTCCTTGCGGTCCCCTACTAGATGGTCTCCTTTACTGGACTGAAGTCACCAGAGTGAGTGCTGAGCAGAGCCAGCCCCACGCGAGGTAGGTGTGTGCTGGGTGAATGAAAAAGGCCATTCCTTGTTCTGCGGTTTGGTTTAGGTGGTTTATGGCTTGGTTTGCTTATTTAGTTTTTGTGTGACTTCATTTTAATTTAACTTTAGTCAAAGAAAAAATGTAGTGTGCTAGCTTGGCAAACTGGCGTGTGTCGGTCTGGTTCTTGAGGCAGATACGTTGTTTGGTCTGATCTGCATCACATCTAAGTTAGCATAAAAGAAAACCAGCTGCTCAATTTTCTCAGATACCAGCAACGAGTGCTCCTGAAAAGACAGTCACACCCCCAACGGCCACCAGGGGGCAGTTCTACTCTCAATAGTAGGATCAGCTTGACCACTGGGCTGGGCTTGGCGCTGTCTCTCAGGAGGTCTGGAGATAAACCAACCCTGGAGCAAAACTTACCTAGACTGGTTGGTGGAAAAATGAAGGCATATGGGAAATGAAAAGGAATGCTACTAGACATTATTTCACTGAAAGGCTAACAAAAAGCTAAACTAACCACATCTGCAAAATCAGTAAGAACACTGTGTAAGACTAGAGACAGGTCAGATGGCCTTGGAAGTGAAAGGAGCCCCCACTGGCCCTCCACAGAGGGAGCCCACCCCCTGGGGCCGGGTGGGGGGAGGTGGGGTAAGGAGGGGGCATGTCTCTCTGTCTCTCGGATAGGACAGCGCCCCTGGGGAGATGGTGAATTCTCCTGGGAGCAGAGAAGCTTTAAAAGCTTTAAAAAAGACTCTACCCAACGACTTCTAGTTGGAACTGCAGGTAGCCCCCAAGTTACTGGGGAACCATGTCAAAGCTGTGTTCCGAGTCCAAGGGGTGGAGGTGGAGGACATCATTAATCATCTGTTTCCTTTCATTTCATTCTCACAACAACTTTGTGAATTGGGGAACCACTTTACACATAAGAAACCTGAGGCTCAGAGCAAGCGTATATCTCATCCAAAGTCACAAAGTGAGAGGCTGGGGGCAGGAAGCCAGCATTCTGGCTGTTGCCATGAGCTCAAGCTGATTCCCAGGAAATCACACCTCCCTCTCCTGAGAACAACGGGAGCGTCTCCCCGCACAGAGTGCTGTGGGGTGAAGGGGGACAACGCTCAACAAGAGCCCAGCTCGGCAGCTGGGACACACGTAGTCCTCCGGAAGCGGAGGCTCTCAGGCGCAGGGTCCTTGCTCAGCAAGGCCCCCCCATGCTGGGGGCTGCCGCCCAGAGGACAGTGAGCGGCCCAAGGATGAGGATGGGCTCCACTGTTTTGCCCAATGTTGATCTCACCTAAGAGTGACATCACCACCCAAAGAGGAACCTCTCTTTGTGAGGTTCCGGTGGAGGGGAACTGAGCCAGGAGGCCATGACTGAACTGAAATAACTGACCTCAGTTGTCTGTAACCCCATGACCAGTCGGTTCTCCTCTTCTGGGGAACCACAAGAGGAACTCGGAGGGGCTCTGTTTAGTCTGCCTAGTTCCGAGTCTAAGTTTGATTAGGGGCTTTCCAGGCTCAAAGTATAAATCAGGGCCCGGGCGCATCTCCGGGGAATACTGAGGTGGCTCCTACAACAGCAAACCCAGGTGTTTCATGGGTCTGTCCCCAATTGGCCACTCATGGGCCCTGAGGAAACAGACTGCACCATGAACCCTGAGGAGACTGCAGGCTGAAAGCGTCAACCATCTCCTTTGAGGACTGGATTTTTTTCTGCCACGAGTTCCTTCTGGCCTGCAATAAGAAGACTGATACCCAGAGAAAGCAAGGGACAAGGCAAACCCACCCTGGGTGACTGGGCACAGAGACAGGCCTACGGAGACGGAGCCCTGGGCACAGCTGTCCTGCCGATGCCCTGGTTGCTGGGACACAGCATCCACACATAGCTTGTTGTAAGGTTTTTTTGTTTTTTTTTTCCACAAAAGAACCTGAAGAATCAAGTAGCCTGTTCTTTTCTTTCTTTCTTTGCTACCAACCCCACAAAGACTGCTAACAACAAAGATACTCAAGTCCAGATTGAACTCCTAGATACAGGGGAAACTGGGCCATCTGTGAGTTAACACAGTGGACATTCAGTCCTGGTGAACAGGAACTGCTTCTTTCTCTCCCGCCTGCTGGAGTGGACGACAAAGGATAGTACCCAGAAGCAGGAGAGGAAAGTTTGAAAGGAGAGCTAACAAGAAGGGGCTTGTAGCTTCTCCCTGCCATCCTCATCACCACCACTGACATCACCCTCGGGCCTCGTCTCCAGTTGGGTGGCAGAAGGAAGAAAATGAGCAGGACCCCCACAAAGATCTGAGGTCTCCTCAGAGCACTTTCTCCCCCTGCCGCAGCCCCCACAGACATGTCTGCCACTGTGTCACAAGGAGACAGGAAGTGGGGAGAGGGCCAGGCGCAGGCCAGTGGGAGGGTCCAGAAGCCACGTCTGGGCTTCTTGGAGTCAAGCATTGTCATGGAGGAGGTCCCCCAGATTCCCTGGACCCAGACTGGTCCAGAGGCAGTAGCTGGAACCTGACACCAGTCTCAGGAGGACACTCAGAGGAGAGCAGCACGGGGCATGGGTGTGGGTCGCCTGCCTGAGGTGAGGGTTCAGCAGCCACCTGTCTGGAGCAGCAGAGATGACAGGCAGCAGTGGGGAGCCCTGTGCGCTACCTGGAAAAACCAGCCTTTAGGGACATCTGTCTCAGGGGCCAGGCAGGTGGGGGCGCCAGCGGCAGGTGCCAGCAGAAGAGGTAAACCCAGTGTGCCAAGAAGCACACAGGACCAGAAGGGTGCCCCTCCATACCCCTAGAATGCACCAACCATGAAAAAGGGCTTCTCCACCACGGGCTACTGGCAATGCCAGAAGCAAGAAAATTATGACCAGTTGTGAAATACATTCCGGTTGTATTAGTTTTCTGTTGTCACCATGAACATTGCCGTAACTTTAGCAACTTAAAGTACAGACACGTCTCTGTTCTACGGGCCAAAAGTCCCGGGAGCCTCACTGGACGACAACCCGGGGCGCCGTCCCTTGGTAGAGGCTCTAGGAGAGAAAGCAGTGCTTGATTCACTCAGTTGTTGGCAGTGCCACGGGGCTGTTGGACTGAGGTCCTTTTTCCTTGCTGGCTGCCAGCTGGGGTCGCTGTTAGCTCCTAAAAGGCTCCCTCTGATCCCTGCATGCAGCCCCTTACAACTCTGATCCAGTAACGGGGTGTCCAATTTTCTCACGCTGCCATCTCCCTGGCTTTTCCTGTATGGTCGCATTTCTCTCTCTGAAGGCACCAGGGAAGGTTGGCTACTTTTAAGGACTCATGTGATTAGAATGCACCCACCCAGATAATCTGAGATCACCTCTAGGCCCATACGTTAATCACACCTGCAAAATCCCTTTTGCTGCATGAGGTAACATATTCACAGGTTCAGGAATTAGGGGGTGAACATCTTCGCAGACCATTATTCTGTCTACCACCCCATTATATACTTAACAGGTATTTATTTAGTGCCTTAATGAGCCAGGTACAGTGTAGGTGCTGATTTGAGACATCAGAGGCATTAGGCAGGGGAGGGAGGCTGGAGTGAGGGTGCAGCATACCAAGACACCTGTCTTAGGGTTTCTTTGCTGTACTCCAGGGGGTGCCATTTACTGAAATACAATGTGGACTAGACCCCCACCCCCAACTGTCCTATCCCCCTTGACTCCCAACCTTCATCCCTGAGTTATGCAGTCTGCTTAACTCTGGACAGGGTCATGTTCACTGGGATAGGGTCTCTGGGTTCGGCCAGAGCAGGAAGACCAACAAGAGCACAGGAGGACTTGCAGAATCCTAGAGAGGCCTGGCGAGAGATGCTGCCCCTGCCCTTTACCCTGTTTCCTGACCCAGTTTCATGGTTTCCCAGGGGACTGGGGAAGGTAATGCCCAGGGTCCTCTTGGGCCCCTTGTAAGTACAGATCATCAAAGAGAGATGGGGAGAGCACAGAAAAAGGTTGGTTTCTCACTAACTGAAGCCCCTTCCGGCTGAGGCTCCCTGGCCTATATTTTGCAGATCCAGGACCCATGAGAGCCCCCAGCTTGCTGGGTTTCCTTCTCGACTACAGTCTTGGTGAGTCAGCACAGTGGTTAGCTTTCAGCCAAGACGCCACAGCCCCCACCCCTTCACCTCCAGAGGTCCAGGCGGAGTAGCCTCTTGATCAGCCCAGCCCCTGGCTCCGCCCACGTCTTCCTTCTAGTCCAGAGCCTCCCTGGATTGGCCAGCCCCCTGGCTGCACACCCAAGCAGCAGTTCATCTAGCTACGTGTAGGGTTTCCAAAACCACACAAGGTGAAGGTGATCGGTAACCCAGAAAAGGTCTCATCAGCCTGGCCTGACAAGCACAGCATGGCATCCGAGCGAGGCTCTTTGCTCCAGGGAGGAGCCGGGGCATTCTGCTTCCCTCTGGAGTCCACACAGGGAAGCCAGGCCCCGACAACCAGCGTCCTCTGGGCACAGACCCCCTCACAGCACTGCATTCTGGCCGACCAGGCTTCCACTCACAGGAACAGCTGGCCTAAGGGGTGCTCAGCACACCCTCATTCAAATGGCTCTTTGCTCTTCACCACAAAACCCACTTCTGCTCCTACCGCTTAAACCTTGCCAGCAGAGGAGACCTTCAGGGGGTGCTGCCCTCACAAACTAGTGGTCTCCTTTTGATCTTTCCTGTATCTCTCTTCAGGGCCAAGTCTCTGACATATTCCCTGAGTGGCACAAAAGGAGTTGGTAGCAAGGAGGAAACTCGTTACAGACGTTACAAACTGCAGACAGCAACTGTCTGGCCTGGAAGACGTCTAACTCTAAAGATCGCCACCGCCACCCAGCACTGGATCCCTCAGTCCTGCAGGCCTTACAGGTATGCCCCTGGGTGTCTGATTACACACCGGCCTCCAGCTAAGCCCGGGGGGCGGGAGCTTTCCTCTCTAATCTTCCCCCAAAGAGCACCCTGGCAGTGACCAGAATGATAAATGTCTCCAATCCCATGCACACTTCAGCCTGAGGGGCGGAGTGTGGAAGAGGAGGCTGCTGGCGTGTCCCAGCATTAGCAGGAAGGCCCTCGCAGTCTCTGGTTGCCAGTTACAGGCCGGTGTGGCTTCTGTTAGTAAATTCATACAGTTTCTGTCTTGTTCCCGATCTGCTTTTAGTAAAAACTTCACATCCCCTTAAGATATCCAAACACACTGGTGTCTGCACGTTTTCCTACCGACTTCTTAATTTCCGCTTCAGCCAGCTCATAAACAAGCTAATAGTCCAACTATCAGACGACTAATCACAGAGGAGGCATTGTGGCTGCCCGATCCGGGATGGGGGGATCCTGGGGCCCCGCGTTTTTACCACCTCGAAACTGCTGAAATCTTCTCCACCCCCCGGCTTTGGGAAGCAGGGGCAAATCCCATCTTCCTTCTCACTGTGGTGAGCCCAGGCCCCACATTCACCCTCGTTACTGGGGAGTAGGCTAATCGTCTTGGGCACTAATTAACAGCAAAAATAAAGTCACATGTGACCAAACAGCTTGGGGAACTCAGGGGACAGCCCGCCGTCCAAGAGCACCTGCAATGCTGAGCCCATGCAGGAACCCACAGAACATGCCGCTGCCCGACCACGCTCGTCAGCTGAGAGTGCCGGGCAGCTCTGGGAGCACCGGCACCCATCCTACGCCTTGTCGCGGGGACAGAGACTCACATGCAACATATTTCAGCACACAGCAGGTTTACCCGAAGCAGAACCAGGGAGACTCTGAAAGGAGTGCCGCTGGCCCTGGGCTCCAGATGGGACCCTTTTAGGAGGGTGGGTGGAGACAGGCAGCCCTTTCCCTGGGGGAGACGCTCCTGGAACATCTGGGAAACTTCCCAATGGTCCTGTTGCCTTTCAGGGACCTTTCGCGCCAGTGTCCAGTCATGTCCTGGAATTGGCCTAAGATCTACATGTGCCCTTGGAGTGAGTTTGGACCCTACCCCCTCTGCTCCAGCCAATCCCCCAAGTAACAAACTTATCCCGAGAGCTTCCATGAAGATCTCAGGAACAAAGACACTGGATAACAGATGTCTGTACCTTCAGACTCAGGTTCATCGGCAACTCAGGACACTCGGGAGAGTGTTCAGGTTCTAGAAGTAATTTTTAGGGAGTGCAGTTTAAGGGAGCCAGAAAAAATGTTTGGTTCTCTGCTCCCCTCCCCTCCTCATGTAAAGCCGCCAAAGAGGAAGGACAGAAAAAGCTCCAGAGGAGCAGAGAGAAGTGAGGTGCAGCTTTGCCGGGTCTCGATCCAACCCTGAGTCCTAGTCCTGCGGGGGATGCGGGGGCAGGGGGGTGCTCTGGGGAAAGGGAGAAAAGCAGAACAGCCTTTCTGTGAGGTCCGGATATCTGACACCGGTCAGATTAGAATTATCCCCTCTGCCCCATTTCAGAGTTTTCTGGGCTGCAACCCCCGCAGACATGACCAGCCAAACCCATACTATAATTCTCATTTTCCGGGCAAAAAGTTGAAGACTCAAAGTGTAATGGATGCTTGCTTGCCTGAAACATCGCCATCCCCACCTGACCTCCTCCCCGTATTAGAACCCTCACTTCAGGGGTCAGCAGGGCAGAGCTCAGGGTGACACAGCTCCTCCTCCGGCCCAGGTAAGAGACACCCCATCAGGCCACGGCCTCGGTGCTGGCCGCTCTCAGAACCATCCCAGTCCGGCCAAGCTGGCCTCCCTGGGGTGAGTAGGAGGCCTCATGGGTGCAAAGCTCCCAGCCATGTTCACGTGCAGCAGGGCTGGGAATCAGACACCCCCACCTCAGACAGTGATTCCCATTCTCACAGGTGCAGGGGCAGTGTCCTGGGGCTTCCAGCAAAGCCGAGCCCCTTCCTTTTTAAAAGTGTATGTATTGTCTATATGATTTCACTTATGGGGAATTGAAATAACAGTACAGATGAACAAACAAAACAGAAACTGGCTGATGGATACAGAGAATGGACCGACATTTGCCAGAGGGGTAAGGGGTTGGGGACTGGGTGAAAAAGGTGAAGGGATTAAGCACTGCAAATTGGTAGTTCCAGAACAGTCACGGGGACGTAAAGTGCAGCACAGGGAATACAGTCAGCAATATTGCAATAACTATGTATGGTGCCAAGTGGGTACTGGGAATATCAGGGGAACACTCTGTGAATATATTATTATCTAACCACTATGCTGTATGCCTAATACAAAATAATCGTAACCTGAAATTGAAAAAATTTAATTGAAAAAATAGCCAATGACAAAAAAGGAAAATATACATGTATTATGTGCATGAAGCCAGCCGTGCCCTGCCCCCAGATGCGACGTGGACGTGTGGATGCCATTCTGAGAACCAAGGCCAGCACACTAAGGTTGGCGGCGAGAAGAGGGGAAATGCCTGGGTGGCTGCGACGTTGTTGAACAAATGACCTGCACAGCCCTGCAGCTGCCCCTCAGGGTGTGCTGTGTGAGTGGGTGCATATGGGTCGATCTGGCCGGTTGCAGGTGGGTTTTCATGGCCTGCAGCTGAGAGCATCTGAGATGACATGCTCGTGCAGAAAGTGGCAGGGCTGAAAACCGATCCGGGTCCAGTGCAAAGGCAGCCCATATGAGCTAAGAGTGAGGAGAGGCCGAGGGACGCTGGGAGGACATTAGGGCCAGATCAGTAGATTCCTAAGCAGCTGTCAGCTAGCAAAAGGTGGTTTGTTAAGGTCATGATAAGTCAACTTGACTTTTTTCTTTCTTTTTCATTCATCAGAATCCCTATCTGAAAATGATGAAGAATATTACCTAGATAGGTAATTGCCAGTTTTGGGTTTAAAAGTATAAAATTGGACTGAAAAGTCAAGTTAGAAGTCTTGGGAGTTATTGAAATTAATAGCTAAAGCAAGAAATCTGGATTGTGTTAGATTATTTTTTATCCTCACCTGAGTACATGCTTATTGATGTTGAGAGAGAGGGAGAGAGAGAGAGAAACATCCATGTGCAAGAAATAGCAACCCGCTGGGATTGTACCTGCAGTCTAGGCTCGTGCCCTGACTGGGAATCAAACCACAATGTTTTGGGTTATAGGACGATGCTCCAACCAACTGAGCCACAACAGCCAGGGCTGGATTGTCTTGGATTTTAATTAAATATCTAATAAATTGAATCATCTAGCCAGTAACCTCAAGGACTAGTAGTTTCAGTTTTTCAACTGAATTGAGTCTACAGCTCAGTAATTTTCCATTAGGAGCCAAGTTAAACATAAAAAGGCCCTTTACTGTTTGGCGATTATAAAATACTCAAATCTCCAGTGAAAAGAAGTCACCAGAAATATAAGCGCGAAGGTTCTTGTACCATGTCCACTAAGGATAGCATTGTCTAGCTCCGCTCACAAAGCAGAGGTGGCTAGAAGTTTCCACTGCAGTGCCAAGGAGCGGCCTGCAGGTGGCACTTGAGGGTGATGCTGATAGAGTCTCTGCTCCAGCAATTTCAGCCTCTGGAAAGAGAAAGCTCAAGACGTGTCTTTCTTTTCTTCCTGATAAAGTTAATTGCTTTACGTTAAGGCACAGCGTGAGACTTCACGGCATACAAAGAATAACAGAATTATAAAAGGTATAATTTGGAGGCTCTGTCAAGAGCTGCGCTGATCGAACCCGAATGGGTGTAAGTGTTCCGAGGCACTGACGCTCAGCGCGAGGGTGTCAGAGGGAGGAGCAAGCCGCATTAAGTGCTTCGGCTCCGGGAGGAAAAAGCTTTTTGGTCTGCAATTACCAGTCTGCTGTTCTTTAAAACACAGCCACTTGCTGCTTGCTATTTTTTCACACATGCTTTTCTCTGACGGTTTCACGTGTACATTCACATGAGTAAAATATGCTTTTTACACTTTGCTGGGTGTTGGAGTTCCTGCCTGATGGAAAGGCTTAGGTCCTCACTTTGCAGTGGCTTTCCCTGATACTGGGCTTGTGAAACTGCGAAGTGTGAAACCCACTCGTCCAGGCAATGCGTTTGCATGTCATGCCCTGCTTCCCAAGCCTGCCTGGTCAGGTGTAGCCCGCTCTGGTTCTTCCCTTTGAAACCCTGTAGCAGTGTGTCCTTGCCTCCCTGGAGAGAAGCTCTTCTGTTCCCCCTGCAGTAGCAGACCTCTGACCCCCTCTCTGGGTTCCGACTCAGCAGCGTGCCCTGGCCAGTGCCCTCCCACGGGGCTGAGTGAGTCCAGCACGGGATGGATCTCCCACGTTGCGTCCCTGGCTTTTAGAAGGTCCTAAACCCCAAGCTAAGGTTGCTCTGGTTTGTGGCTTGTTCCCTTAAAACTCTCCCCACTGAGAAGAGCTCTTTTGAGAAAGGAATTAGAGTTTACCTCTGCACTGACAGCAGCCCATCCCAGGTTGGAGAAAAAAAACCCTTTCTGATCCCTTACACCGGCAGGGACCGTTGACTGGGCTGGGCTAGGAGTGCAGAAAGGTGGCCAAGACAGACACTGAGGAAAGTGGATTGTCAGGAAGCTCTGGCCTCACACCGCTCATGTCTCCTAAGGCTACAGCATCCAGTAGGAAGGAAGAAGACCTCCCCTTTCTCTTCTTGTGGCCTCCACAGCCAGATGGCTTGGCCCAAGAATCTGCCTCCGGCCCCTTGGGTTTCCTTCAGCCAGGGCCGTTCATCTTCCCAGGGCGGCCTCCAGAGGGAAGCAGTTCAGAAAGAGGGAAATCACAGGCAGACTTGTGGAAAGGCGGTGAGCCACAGAAGGGGGCTTGAGAAACCAGAAGGCTTTGGTTGAAAGTGCACATTCCTCCTCGGGCCTCAGCTCACTTCCTTAATCCTCGTGCATGTTCTGCGCTAGATGGAGGTCAACACCCGCCCCCGATGTTTCTTCTTCCTGACTGACACTTGCTACCCGGACCAGCTATAGGGCATGTGAGGGGCTCCGTCAGTACAGTTGCCCACATCTCCGTTCTCACTCTGTGTGCCGTGGGAAGAGGCATCTTTTCCAACTCTCCCACCCACAAGCAAACCCACAAGTAAGAGGGGAGGCTATCCTCTCACCTGCACTGCACATATGACTGTAATATCTTTATTACCTCTACACTTCCCACCCACTCTTACTGCGTCGCTTGATTCCTTGACAAAAAGTGACCGTCACAGCTGCACCTTCTGGGCACTTAGCGTTTGAAGTGCTTTCACACAGTGTCTCAGGCAGCCTGCACACCACCACCAGAGGCTGGTACCACTGTCATTCCCGTCTTACAGATGAAGACACTGAGGTGCAAAGAAGGCAAGCAACTTCCCCAAAATAAGGGACACGGTCAATTATGCAGATAGTGCCATGCAAACATGGACGGAAGAACAATCGTATTAAAGAATAACGGTCATAACTAAGGTTGATCCAGCTCTGTGTATCAAGCCCTGTACCAAATGCTGCAGAAACTTTCTCTCCTTCAACCCTCACATCAGCTGGTCCGGAACTTACATCAGAAGCACCGCAGGCTGAGCCTTCGAGGAGGGTGAACACGGTGTGGAAAGGCTCCATCTATGGGCCGTCTGCTCTTTCATCTCTTGTTTTGACCACTAATGTTTCAAATGCAGTGTGAACAGACCAGTTTTCTCACCGCTTCCTCTAATGTCTGGCCATCGGAGTCCTAATAATGGTTGTATCTGGGAGAACAACCGGGCTCTGCGCCTTCTCCCCCCAGAACCCCTAGCTACGTCGCTGGGGATTATTATTACAGGAATCCCCCTCTGTGCATGGTTTTGCTTTTCATCGTTTCAGTTACCCATACTGGACTGCGGCCCAAAACTACTAAGTGGAAAATTCCAGACATAAGCTATTCATTATCGAGCAGAGCGATGAAACCTCACGCCCTCTGGCTGCAGCCCACCCAGGACGTGAATCATCCCCGGACAGGCCACTCACCACCTCGTCCCTGAGAAGTCGCCAGTTATCAGATCAGTTATCGGAGAGAGACCACACTCACAGCTGATGCGTGTGTTGTTACAGTTGTTCTATTTTATTATTATCATGTCTTACAGGGCCTAAGTTATAAATTAAACTTTACCACAGATATGTGTGTATAGGAATAAACATAGTGTGTGTGTGTGTGTGTGTGTGTGTGTGTGTGAATGAATATGATTAGGTACTAGCCACAAGTTGAGGCGTCCCTTTGGGGTCTTGAAACACGTTCCCCACAAATAAGGGTGGACTGCTGTACCAGTTTGATGAGGAAACTGAAGCTCAAATAAGCTAAGTAACTTGTGCAAGTTCACTGAGAGTTGAGGGGGCTGCGGGGGGAGGTGTAAACGTGATGTCAACTCTGAGCAGACGAGGGAAGGTAGGGCACGGCAGCAAGGGAAACAGCCGGGACAGAAGTGCGGAGAGGCCCGCTTGCTCACGCGCTCCAGACAGATGTGGGCAGAGGGTGCACAGTGCCCTGACAGGGTGCGCCACGTGGGCAGAGGGCACGCGGGCCTTGCAGATGATGGGTAAAAAAGTGAGCATACCATGCTGAAAGATGGATGGCGCTACCCTGTGAGCCAAAGATTTTAAAACACATTTTAATATGATCATTCTACTTATTGCTTAGGCCTTGACCAGAATCTTTCAAAATAACTTACTGCTTTTGATTGATTTAGTTAATTAACAAAACCCACAAGACAGGATAGAGCACTCTTGCCCCATGATATGGATAAGGAAAGTAAGGCCAAGAAGTTAAATGATACACTTAGGATTGTAGATTGTCAGTGACAAAGCAGAACCTTATGCCCTAACCTTCCAGCTCCTGGTCCTGAACTCTGACCCTAATAGCGCACCCACGTTTGACTCCAAGAAAACTGCCGGCCCGGGGCACAGTCACCCTACACTGACCCCTGTGGAGAACCCAAAGCCCACTGAGTCCCACCTGCCCCGCTGTCAGCTCCCCAGGGGCCTGCTCACACCACACACCTCTGTACACACTCCACAGCGCGGCAGAAAAGGGACTGCCACCCTCAGTCTCTGCTGTGTCTGTAAGTGTAACTGTCGGTCACAGGGCGAGAAAGAAAACTCAGAGCCTCACGGACCTCTGTCACTCTGAACTGCCTTCTGCACTTTCCCTGTGGAGGTCAGAGAAAAAAGTTCATCTTCAGCAACCTGATTTTCAACAAGTTTAAAGCATTTCAGTAAAGAAGATTTCTGTGTGGTGTTTGAGATTCTCTGTGATACCCCAACCCCTCTGTCACCAGGGAAATCCTTTGAAGAATTCTAAGAACCTTCTCACAGGAAAGGGTGGGCTCAGGAGCCTCTGGCTGTTCTAGCAGGCATCTTTTAAACTCAGAGTTTGAAGTGTGGGTAGGGCCAAGAAAAGGTGGCTGGGCAGAGGGGGGAGGGGAGGAGGAATTGCCACCAAGGGACAGAAGAACCAGCCATGCAAAACCTTGGTTAGCCAAAGCTATCACTTCTGGGGACAGCGAGGCCCTCCTTTATATATGGCTACGTCCCCAGCACCCTGCCCCCAGCAGGATAAAAATATTTTGATGGTGTTGATTATGGCTCTATAATCACTAACTAGACAAGGAGAAAAGCAGGGAAGGTGGCATTGAGAGACAAAATGAATCACTAGGCACATTAGTGATGCTGGGATCTAGGAGCTGGAACTCAGGGTCGGGAATGAACGGAGTGGCTGTCGAGTAACCCTGCTGTGAAAGCCAGGACTCTGCACACAGCAGACCCAGTGTGCAGTCCCGTCCCACCCCTCCCGGCTGCGTGACTCTGGGCAAGTTACAGAACTTCTTGAGCTCACTTCTCTGTAAAATGGGGAACATAGCAACGTCTGTCTCACTGAGTGCCCACGAGCATTGAGGGATAACAGTAAATGGGAGTTATTACCAATTAAAAATTCAAGATTGTCCTCCTTGATTCCAAAGAGTCTGTCTCCTCAGTGAACATTCTCTCATAGTTTTTTCTTCACTATTTCTAGAAAGGGTGTTTGTAAGCCACATACGGGGGGGCAAAAGTAGGTTTCCAGTTGTGCATACAAAAAATAATACAATGACTTATATATAGTGATAGAAGATAAACTACTTTTGCCCACCCTGTATATTTGTGGCTCTCTCTTTACCACCTTATCTGCATTCGGTTCACCGGTCCCTCACAGACAACGCGAACTCCTCAGCCTGCCTGATGGTCCACAGTCAAAAGGGTGCACTGCCTTCTGCTTTCTTCCCGGTTTAACTAAGTTTTGCTTTGTTTCTTATTTTCTGGGAAATGCTGTTTACCATTGGTTCCTCCTCCCCAGAGCCCTCGGCGGGGCACCTCGGTCTCCATCTCACTGAGCACATAATGAGGCATGCTGGGCAGATAATGGGTTCTGGAGAGCAAGCGGCCACTCGCAGGGGGGAGCCCAAGTCTCCGGGTAAAGGGCGACAGCGCAGAAACCTCACTAATGCACTCCTTCCATTACTGTTCTCCAAATCTTCCCATCTCCCACCATTACCTGCAATTAAGCTTTGCTCTTTCAACCCTTTCCTCTGCCCCCCAGGGTCATTAGCTTCCATCACCACTGTCAGTCTGCAGCCAAAGCTGGCTCTGGAGCTTCTCAGAAATCTCAAAGTTTAGGGCTGGGTTGCTCTTTAGAAACCTTAACAGGGTTCTGTACCTTGCATGTCTTCAGCTTTGACAAAAGCCACTTAGACGTGGGTCCTGAAAATCTCCTGTCATAGAGGGGGCGGGGAGCCTCTGGCTTTATCTGTTTTCAGGAAGGTGAGTTTATTTTGCAGCATACTTAGTAGCTATGAGTAGATTTTAAAATTTTATTTGGCATGACATTTTATCTCATTCTGTCTCCTAACAACTCTGAAAACCCAGGCTTGCATCACAAGCCCACTGGAGTGGGGTCAGAACTCATGGGGCAACTACCCCACGATAGCCAGACATTCTCACTGTAGATAATTTTCCCACTGAACTCTCAAAATAGCTCGCGATCCACTTCCCCCCACTGCCACTGACATCCCCTGAAAAGGATTGAAGTTTTGAGTCCTTAGTCTTTACGTAATTTAAAAGAGCACCTGTAATACATGGATACCGCCACCAGATGGCAACAAAGGTCACAGTTCCGTTGGAGTACTTCGTGCCAGATACCTGGCTGGGAATTAACTGGTGGTGAACAAAAAGGAGAGTTCCCCCTAAATTCCCAATCTAGCAAGGCAGATGTTTAAAAATAATATTATAAGTAGTTAAGTTACAGTGCTGGGAGGAAGTGTCCAGAGACGACTGCTGGGAGTAGACAGAGGCAGCCAAGCTCACCACCTGTTCCACAGCTTCTCCACGTTCTCCTGCCGCCGTGCAGTTAGGTGGGGCCTCGTGACGACTGTAGGGCAACGGATATGAGTGGAAATCACATGTGACACTTTAGAGCAAAGCTGACAGCAGTGAGTATGGTTTCTCCACGTTTCTCTCTTCCTTTGCTGTGATGGCTGGAGACATGACAGAGGGCAGAACCCCTGTTGGCCTGAGCCCCTGAGTGGCAGTGTGAGGCAGAGCATCACTGCTTGACCCCAAACTTCCACCGCTGTGTTGGGCAGGTAGCACAAATCTACTGAATTAAGCCATTATTTAGGGGTTAATCATTTCTGCAGCCTAACCTAGCACTCCTCGTGATACAGAGATAGAAAGAAGTAAGAGTGAGGTCTTTTTCCTCTGAGTGAGTGGGCCTTGCACAAGAAGCATGGACCTGTGAGGACAGAGAAGAGAAAAGCAAGCTGCATTGCCACCTCCAGTCCTCCTGAGACCCGGGGGAAGGAAGGAAGGGGAGCTTCCCTAAGGGGACGGGCTGGGCTTGGCTACCACTGCTCACCACTACTGAGCACCTGGTAACAGACCAGGACGGTGCGGCTGTTCCTGCCAGCCCAGGGGCAGGCTAGGGAAGGGCAGAACCCTAGGCAGCTGGTCTCAGCAGGAGTAACTAAGTCCTAGGCTGCTGTCTCAGGCTGGCACAGCATGGCTGTGCAGTCTCTCTTTGTAGCAGCCACAAATGTCATGAAAGATGGTTGTCGAGTATTAGTGATTGGCCTAACCCGGCATCGTCATCCCACAAGTCAGCTTTCTTTACCGTTTTCTTTTCAGTTATTTATTTTTTTTTTGAAACTTCTTATTCTGATACAGAAAAAAAGATAGTAGAAAGAACATCCATTTACCCTTCACCCAGATTCACTCATCCATGTAAAAAAGGTTTCTAAAACTAATTGATCTCTCATATCAAACATAGCTTTAATGCCTAAGACTTCAATATTAAGTTCAAGTTTAATAAACCAGTTTTATATTTAAGACTTGCAAAATATATAGAGCAGCCTTAATCTATAAAGAGCTATTGCAAAATCATAAGGGAAAAGTAACACCCCTTGGGAAAATAGGCAAAGGCCATAAGTAGATGACAAAAGAAGAATTGACAAATGAAACTATGAAAAAAATGGACATCACTGGTGATTACAGTGAAGTCTCATCTTCACCTAGCAGACTAGCAAAGCCTTTTACATGAACAATAGCACTTGTGGTGGAGACAGTACAGGAAATGGACGTTCATACCATACCGCTGGTTCCAGAGGCCAGCGCAGGGCTCTGATTGGCTTATCTGGGAAAATACCATGAAAGGATTAAGTTTTCTTAAGGCACGTACTTTTTAGCACAGCAATTTTAATTCTAGCACTTTATTTCTGGAAATAGTCAAATACGTGTCCCTGAACCCTCCCCTGAGAAAGAAGAGTACTCATCACAACATTATTCCAGAGAAAATATTTAAAAAGTAGGGACTTTGGATAAAAAATAATGGTGTTTCAGACAAAGCCCTAACACTCCCTACGCAGCACCGCCTGAATGGTAGGTCCACTTCGGAACATTTTGCATCTCTTACCGCATTGTCGTCCAGCAGACTAGCAGACGGGAACTACCAGCGCGTCCAGGCGCTGAGACTGGAGCGTGGAGAGGCTGGCTGCCTCACCCCCAGTCACGGAGCGGGCGACTGTGGAGCTGCCATTGGTACCCAGACTCTCTGGCCCCGGGTCGCCTCTTAGACACACACTCTCCCGCCTCTCTGCAGCAGTTAAAGCAACAAAATCAATTTTTATTATCTGTCATGGAAAAAAGTTCATAATACAGGCAGAACACAGAGATGGGGCAGGTTCCCTCCAGACCACCGCGGCACAGTGACTCTCGGACTCTCGCAGTGAAGCGAGTGGTTGCGTGTTGCAGGGGAAGAAAGCGCAGCATCCCTGGAGCAGGATGAAGCGGACGCAGCGAAACCAGGGGTGGCCGTGTGTGAGCGAGAAAAATAGGTTACGGCACGTTACGTACCGTGCAAAACCATTTTTATAAAAACCATTACGTACACGTTTATATAAGGATGTATAAAACATATTCCTCAACCAAAAGATTAGGATTCGGGGGGACTTTTGCTTCTTCTGATTTATCTTTATTTTATAAGTCTTCTACCATGATCATGTAATTATTGTAATATAAAAATGTGAGTGACTTCTCCTACCACCCAATTCTGCTTTCTCTCCTCCCCTTTGGTGGACATGGGTCCAGAGACACTCCCTAATAGACACCCTGTACCCTGAACTTGACCTCCCAGTCAGCAGGCGGTGACTTAGGAGCCAGGGTGGGGGTGGGAGGGGGCTCACCAGCCAGCTGGCAGTGAGGACCGGTCCCTGGGGAGAGCCCAGCACAGACAGCCCCAGATCCAGCTATTAAAAAAAACTTTCCTGTGGTGAACTAGGCTAGTACATAGGAGGAGGGACTGCAATGGTTGATGCTGCGTGTTTGCTGTTAGAAAAGTTAATCAGGTTAAGAGTAACTTTCCTCCATTCTATGGAAATTTGACAAAAAGAACAGGTATGCTGAACCAAAGGCTGAGAGCAACTAACCGACAATTGAAAGCCAGGTGACAGAGCCAGAGGCTCCCTCCCCTGCGGGGTGGGGACAGGGAAAAGGCCGAAGACAGATACAGACCTTCCTAAGAAGTGCCACCCAAATTCCAGGGAAGGTCGGAATTCTGAATCAAGGCAGGGCTGTTCCGCCAAACTCAGGAATCTGATTGGGGAATACAACTCCTGAACCAGAGAATGGAATGTGTAAGTTGATTTCCCCAAAATTCTCAAATTAATTTCCAGATTCCTCTAAACCCTCTGAGCCTGAAGAAATGAGCCACCTCTCCCACTAAGATCTGGGGCCCTCCCTTGCTTAAAGACTGTGCAGAGGCCTCTACCTCCCCTCCTAGATACTCAGCCAGTAACTAGGATTAAGTGCAGCGTCACCCAGCTGCAGACAGATGGGGCCTGATAAGGAAGAAAAGGGACTCCACCTGCAAAGACACTGCCAGTCTCACCTGGCATGTACACACACAGGACTGGATTTTGAGGGTGCTTGATCAAGGAGGCTAGGACATAATACTGAATAAGAGAAAGTTTCTTGATTTGGGAGTATGCTTCCAATATACAGGCTTTAACACCCTGGCAAGGACTCCAAGAAATGGTACGTATTTGCTACTAAGTTGTTTCCAAACACATGAAGAAAAGCAACGGTCCCTAGTAAGTGACAGTGACATGCCAGAATTCCCAGAGCAGATGCTGGAGGAGGGATGGAAAGACAGAGAAGAGGGCGTGCGGGGGTTCACACCCGGAGCAAGGCCAGAACACCCCCCACACGACTGCATCCCACAGGGGAGCCACACGACGCTGGCTAGAGGCCTGCCAGCGTCACCGAGAAGTTCGGTGCCTCTGCTCCTTTGCAGACCACTGGCGACGGGAGGAAGGCGATGCCAGAGCTAAGTTAACTGAGAGGGATGCAGGTGATGGGAGCCCACTCCTCCGCCCAAAACTGAGGTCAGATGACGGTGCCCAGCTGTCAGAAATCAGATGGATCTAATTACCAGAGTGCGTGGGAGGTTGGAGTAACAACCGGAGGGCCTGGCCTGGACAGTTATGAAAGAACCAAGAGGACGTGACACCCTTGCCGACAACACGGAGGGGAGTCAACAAAGGCGCCCTGCAACACACCCTCAACGTGTGCCGAACATGGGCAATCGAGAAGCTGAGGGCGGTTGCCCAATAAAATTCCAAGATCACCTGCCCAGTCACTACACCTAACGTAGGACTCAGACTCCGAGCCCAGTGGTAGGAGGAGAGGATGGGTTCCCAGATGGAAGAGCTTTGCAGAAGAAAACCTGCAAAGGCCCCATTATGCATGAAGAGCTACTGATATATGAATAAATTATATATTTATTTGAAAGAAAGGAAGGCAGGGGAGAGAAACACTGATTTGCCGTTCCACTTTTTTATGCATTCATTGGTTGATTTTTTTCATTATTGATTTGAGAGAGAGAGAGAAACATTGATTTGTTGTCCTGCCTATTTATACATTCCTTGGTTGAGTCCTGTACGTGCCCTGACTGGGGATCAAACACACAACCTTGGCCTATCAGAATGACATTCCAACTGAGCTACCCAGCCAGGGCAAATAAAACAATATTCAAAAAAAGGGGAAAAAAGACCTACTCTTTCTACTGCAGTACTTATAAAGAAACCTAGTAGTTATTGTCAGTTGCTTCTACTTAATTAGCATTTGTCTGAGTGGAGTGGGATGGCTTTTCTCATTACTGCAAGGGTGCATAAGTCTTATTTCAGCTTAATGAAGATGCTTTCCTAATCCCTTTTTAATCCTTGTATTTTAACAAAATGCCAAGGCGCAATTAGTTTTTGTGAAGATAATTGGGATTAAAATATTACTTGTGCTTGAGATTTTTTTCTCTCAATACACAAAAGTAGAATCACATGATGGAGAAGGCATGCTTCATTTATTAACAACAGAGAAGTTGGCAGCTGCTGTTCTTGATATGCATTTATGGTGTTTCTGTTGTCTTATAAATACCAAGTGAAAGGAAAATTTGAGGGGAAAGAAAGATAGTTTGCTGTATAAAAAATATCTGAGTTGTTTTTTACATGGAGGTAAACCTAGGTACAGTAGAATACACAGATTGGCGATCAATTTGATGAGTTCTGACATGTGTACGCCTGTTAGCCACCGCCCCAAAGGAGCAATTCAGTTGCCCCAGAAAGTTCCCTTGCGCCCCTTCCCAGTGATTTCGCCCTTCCTTTTCCCCAGCGGAACCACTTTCTGATTTCCATCACAGGTTGGTTTGGCTCATACTTAAACTTTGCATAAAGGGAATCACACTGTTTGTAACCTTTTGTGTCTAGCTTGTTTCACGAAACTACTTTTTCTAAGATTAACTAGCCAGAATAGTGATTTAATGCCCAGCTCAAGGGAGATCATAGCCCCCTGCCACTGTGTGTGGCAGGCCCATCTGTAACATTCGCTCTTGCAGGACGACTCTCTGCAGGTGGGACACTGACAACCTGGAGCTTCTCCAGGAGACGGGTCCAAATGTCCATTAAGACTGAGGAACAGCTGAGAGAATTCAGATCTAGAAAATAGACTTCATGAGAAAGAATAGAGAAAAAAGGGGGGGCAAAAAGTGGTCACACAATATTAGCTGTCATTTGAAGGAGGAAATAGATTTTGTGTGAGTAGTGCCAGAGTTAGAAATTGCTGGGAGACAGTGTTCAGGAAAAAGGAATAGCCCTGCTGGGTAGCTCAGTTGGCCATACCAATATGCCAAGGTTGTGGGTTTGGTCCCTGGTCAGGGCACATACAAGAAATCAACCAATGAGTGCATCAATAAGTAGAACAACAAATCAATATCCTTTCTCTCTCTCCCTCTCCCTCTCTCCCCCTCTCCCTCTCCCTCTCCCCCTCCTTCCCTCCCTCCCTCCCCCACCCACCTTTATTTTACTGTAAAATCGATAAAAAAAATTAAAAAGGAATATCTTCTACAGCAGGTTACTGGGGTACTGTGAATAGCTGAATTTCTTATTATAGAAACTGTTCAAGAAAGCTAATAGCCGTTTATCAGGAGTGCTATTAAAACAAATCCCTATGAGCAGGGAGAGGACATCTTCCTGTGACTGTGGTTTTTGACTTAGACAAAGCTGGGCTTTACCCCCACTTTAGACTGGTTGGTCAGTGTGTTTACTTATGTTATATATTTCACATTGGCAACAAGTTCATGTGGTTTTCACTGCAAGTATCTCAGAACCAGCTGCTGCCATAAAAACTTACCAAGCCTGAGTGGTCAGGACCCAGCATGGATTTGGTGCTCTTATTTTCAAAACATCTCTATAAGAAAGAGTCCTTCCCCCACCCAAGATCCCCCCCACACACACACAGGCATTGCCAGGTCTTCCTCCCTGACAGGGCAAAAGCTACTGAAGGGTTTGCCTTGACCTCCTTTAAGGTCCAGCTTGCAACATGAGTTAAAAATCAGAGCTCTGCGAATCTTTTGTAAGTTGCCCTCAGTGTGTTAGATAAATACAAAAGAGGAAGCGCTGAGAAGAGAGGAAATGTTTGTAAGAGAAGGCGGCTGTGCTTCAGGCTGGTGAAAGGTCTCTGTAGTCTGTAGCGTTGCACACACCCTTCCTCCCCCGTCTCCCAGCCAGCTGCCAGTTAGCGGACGTCCAGCCGCCTGCCTCGGGTATCTGAATGCAAGCTCCAACCCCAGGCAACTGTCCTCAGAAGAAAAGAAAGCAGAGGAAGTAAGTTGATCATGAGACCCCAAGTGGACTTCTTGTCACCTTCTACAAATCCCAAGTTTAGAAAGCATCTTCATTGCTCTCATAATTTATCCTTTGCATTTTCCCTCCCCTAGCTACTTTTAAGCTCCACTCCATCAGAAAAAATTTTTCAAACATCTATACCATTCCAGGAACTGCTCCTCCTTTAAAACAAAACAAAACAAAACAAAACAAAACAAAACCACCATCTCTGAGAAGCCTGCCAGTGACTCTCACACCCCTGCTTCACTCCCTGACTCCACCTCTCAGGGTTTGTAAACAGCCAGAATATGTCAGTGTGACCTCATTTATATATGCCTCATAAACATAACAAAATCATTTTTACAGATACACGTGATGTTTCATAACACCAGCTCGACAGAAACGTCCTCTATGTTTCAACTGACAGACATTGGACGAGGTGGTCTTCAGGGTGAACACAGAACGGCCTCCCACGTGGCTGCCCAGGTTGTTCCCTGAGACAGTGCCTTTCCTAGGGGCTCCCCAGGCCAAGAAAGATCTGATTCTTGCGGTGGTTCCTTCCTCTCAGCCACACCCCTTGAGGAGAACTAAAGGGCAGGTTAGTGCCAAATAAGCATTCAGATGGGCATGCAAAATAGCTAAAGCAACCTTGGCTTTTCAGAGCCAAGTCTGTGCTCATAAATCCAGCGGGCCGTTCACTCAGAAAGGGGAAGTGGCTTAGCCAATGCCTCCCTGTTAATGAGGGGCAGAGCCAGGGCAGGAACCCGCATTTCCCAGTTTGTGCATAACTCACTTTATGCAAGGAGCTGAACCTAGGTGAAGAAAGGCTATCGTGTGAGTTGGGAGCGGAGGTAACACACAAGGAACTGGAATTGCCTGGGTCCGTTATTACGGAGTCTGGCACTGACTCCCTGAGGCCATTTTCTCATCTGTGCAATGGCGTGTTAATATCTCACTTAACGCTTTTGTACAGGATGGAAAGGGCACAATGCGTGGAGATGGCCTGCTCTTTACTGACATTCACTGCTTGAAGTTTTCTGTTTTTTGTTGTAATTTAGCCAGCCTTGGGCATTTGTTCCAGGTTTAGTATCACCCCAAAGCATGCTGAAAATAGCCTCAAATATTTGGAATATGAAGTTTAACTAATTCTATATGCAACATTAAAATCCTGGTTAAGACTGCACGGCAGGCCACAGGCAGAAGCAGGGGCCCCAGAGGGTGCGCTTTCCACACCGACTGTTCTCCAGTTTACACTCCTGATTCAGAAGTGTTCTCGGTGCTGCTGTTTGGTAACTGAATGAAAAGTGGCGCCCTGGCTGGCATAGCTCAGCGGTTGAGCGCTGGCTTGTGAACCGAAAGGTCACTGGTGTGATTCCTGGTCAGAGAACATGCCAGGGTTAGAGGCCAGGTCCTCAGCTGGGGGCGTGCCACAGGCAACCGATCAATGTTTCTCCCCCTCCTTGTCTCCCTCCCTAACCCTCTCTCTAAAAATAAATTTTAAACATCTTCTAAAAAAATTATTCACTTTACGGCGAATACTTTTTAAGTTACTGCTCTAGATCGTCTGGGATAGAGTCAAAGTTAAAGGAAATTTTCTCAGGCTCTCGGTAGCTCTTAACTGCTGCTGGGAACAGCTGGGGTTGGTGCTTCACCTTTGAAGACGATACGGCCTCGTGCTGTTACATCTGATCAGGCTATAAAATGCATTGGCGTGTGGGCTAGAGGTAGCACACGTGAAAACATTCCTGGTTGAGGGATGCCTGCACAGGAACTTTTCCTCCCCGAGGAGCCTCTTGCTCTCATTCCCAAATCCATCTGCGGAACAGGAGGCCCTGCCAGCATTGTGGAGGGAGGGCTGAGAGAGATGGAAGAGACTGCTGTGCCTCGTTGCCAGGAGGTGGGAATGGTGGGAGTCAGAGAGATCTGCGGCCTTTCTTCGGGTGGGGTGAACAGGCCCAGAACCTCACCTGGTCCCCTGGCAGGGTGGCTGAGTGTTGACTCAGAGAGGCAGGAGCCGCAGAGGAAGTGAGGCCACCAGACAAGGCCCAGTTAAGTAAGCCTGCTGTCCCCCGTGGCCCCTCCGCCACTAAGCACACAGCACACACATCCCCAGTTGTAGCCTGTCTTCTTACAACTTCCCCTTTAAGCTGCCTTGGTGCACTTCGTAACCTGATTTCACTTCTAAAAAACATGTTGTGGGGGAGGAAACACCCAGAGAAGTCTGGCCCCGCTCTGTATCACCAACCCTCCTCACTCCAGATGGTGCTGGCTGCGAAAGTTTGCATTCTGGGCTTTCGATATGTTTATATTCTGCCTCGAAAAGCTACTGTGCTCTGCACCCCTCTACCCCTGATCCACCCAGGGGGACCTTCTCTCAGTGCTGCTGTCTCAAGGATAGGGCTGTTGACTTTGCATCAGCATCCTACAGGCATCATTACTTTTTAATCTTGACCCAAAGAAGTACGTACTATTATCCTAATTTTAAGGAGGGAAAACAGACGCTTTAGAGAAAAGATTACTCTCTCGGCACAGAAACAGAATCCTTACCAGGTTTGTCTCCATAATGTTCCCCTTTCTATAATCACTTCTCCATAAACTGAATCCGCCATTTAAAAGAATTTTTATTTTCTGTCTTAAAAAAATAAACCAAGGCCATGGATTTATTTTTAAAGCGATGCAGTGACATTTGGCTACCCATCCAAAAATCTATTGCCATGTTCTAGCTCTAACAGAAGCCTAACTTTGATTTTTATACCACAGAGCCCACATTGTGTAGAGAAGCTGGTCCCACCCACAGGTCCAGGATGGCACTGGCTGGTATGAGAATGATCCCATACCTCTTGTCAGCGATTGGTTCAGAAATGGTCATGTGTCCCAATTCTGGCCAATAAGACATGAGGAGATTTGATGAGGTTTTCTGAAAACTTCCTTCTTGCTCTTAAGAAAGAACCACACATAGTGCGACCCTCTCCCGCTGAATCTGTGTAAGAAAGCAAACAGCCACAATTACTTCTGGCCACCTTCCTGCCATAAGAAGAATTTAGAGTGGAGACGATAACTCTGAATGTCACAGAAGAGAGAGGAAAATAAAATATCACTTAGTGATATCACTGAGGTATTGAATCAACCAGCCCTGAAGGCAACCATCCACCTCTAGACTTCCTGCCTAATAAGCAAATACACTTGCGTATCATGCTTTTCTGTTCTTTGCAGATAAAAGTATCTTTAATTGATGCTGGGATCTGCCACACCTCCCACATCCACATGACTGCGCGCTCATCACTCACATCTAGAAGGAGGGTTGAGAGCTACTACACCACCCTTAGTCAACAAACCAAAATCTGGTTTGAATGTGACGGACTTTGTGTGGCATGAAGCATGGCCGCAAATCCTTTGTTATTGGGAGGCCATCGGGAGATGAAATCAATTTCTCCTTCTCTTGTGTCTGGGCTGGCCTTGTGGCCAACAAAGCGCAGTGGAAGTAACACCGGATGGCTTCTGAGGCTGAGACTTCAGAGATTTGCAGCTTGTAACACGCCACTTGGAACACTCCCTCTTAGAACCCAGCCTCCCCTGTGACCACCCAGCCCAGGCTAGCAGAAAAAAAGAGAGGGAGAGAAAGAGAGAAGAGGAGGAGGGAGAGGAGAAACATCCTGTGTCGTGACATTGAGGTGCCAGACGTTTGATAAAAACGTCCTCAGATGCACCCCAAAAAACACCAGCACATGCCATAAAGAATTAACCACAGAGCTGAGCCCTACCCACATTCAAGACTCACAAATAAAGTACTTGGTGCCTTAAGCCACCAAGTTTTGTGGGAGTGGGGGGTTTATTCCCTTAATAACCAATAAGAGAGGAAAATATAGAAACTGCTTTCCACAAGCTTCAGTAACAGAAAGAAGAAGCTTTCTACTAAACCTTCATTCCTCAGAACACTAAATTCCCCGAGTGCCCCGGAGAATCCTGGTGGGAAGAATGCGTGACCCAGGACCGAGACACGTACGCGTAGCGGGTGAATGTCTGAGAGTCAGGACGATGTGGCCTCACCCCATTTCTCCCTGTTCTCTTCTACCCTAATCAGGTAGTGGGCTGTCACCGAGGTTCTCAAAAGACTAGAGAAGATGTATGGGAGACTGATAGAAAACTAAGGGGAGCCCACTTTCCCAGTCTCATGTGCATTACACACACACACACAAAATGTCCCCCCAGTGTGAATTCTCCTTGGTTTCCAGTCACAGAGCTTGGCCTGGCTGAATGGCAATTATTCAAGAATTTGTCCCATAGTCAGTAGAATTTGAATTAGCCACCAGTTTCTTTTTAAGCTGAGCTGACATTTTGAGTTAAATTTATTTTAACTAGGGATTTATGACAGGAAAGGAATACTTCTAATTAAATAAGTATTAGCCTAAAACAGAGTGAATAATGACCCATTGGAAGTTTCTCAGTCCCCTAATAGCTAATTAACAGCTCATAACTGGATTCCCTTTGTGTCCCAAGGCAAGTGTGAAAAGGAGGTCTTGACTGATTAATGAGAGGGGCTCCAACAGGATTAAAAATGAAAATTGGCTTTATGGACTCCAGACCTGCAAATCCACTCCATGGGAAGAGAAAGGATTATTTGTAAAGCACCCTAGGCGATCCCTGTGGGAACAGAGGAGGCAGAGCCAAGGGCGTTGATCTGTCAGTGGCCTCCCGGTGACCCCTGTCACAGAGGCCTGGGCACAGGGCAGGACAGCCAGCTGCGCGGGAAATGGCATCACCATCATCGTGGTGGCCGTAGGGTTTGAGAGGCCAGGCCAAATAGCCTTTGTAAAGACTTTCCTTTTCCTTGTCGTGTTTGTGTGTCAGATAAATGTTAAGGCAGGCAGACAGCAAATTAAAGGCCATTTTCCATCTCTGCAGTTCCATACTAGAACGTGCGAGAAACTCTTCTCCCCTCTATCTGAGCTGAAGACCAGCTCCTTGTTATTTAAAGAGGTTTGCTCAGCTCTCCCGAGGCAATAGTAGGCCTGGACCATGCCGCCTCCCATGTAACACTTTCTTGGGCACTTATCAGAAAACGTTTTTGAACAGGCAGTTGTGGACTCTGGAAAAACGCTGTATGTATTTTCAGAAGCCCCTCCACACTAGAGATAACCACATCCCTTTTAGGGAGTTGTCAGTTGTGGTCACACTGGCTAAACCCAAGGCAGGCCCCTGCTCTTCCTACCACCACCCTCTGGAAACATTAAAATAGGATGTAGAGCCAATATCTATTCACCCCATAGAATTCCGTTCGGTGCCCAGGAACTGCTTTCTGTCTCGGTGGGGTAGTGGTGGGGAGGGCCCACACATTACCATGAAGTTAAGGGCCTCTCAGAGCAGCTGGCTCACCCAGTGCCTCACCCCCAACCGTTGGAACCGAGAGCATGTCCTAAGGGGGGGCCAGAGCAAGGCCACGGTTAAGGGGTGCTGATTCGTGCTCACCACAGAGCAGTGTGGAGCCTCATCGCGTGGCCAACCCAC
The DNA here is from genome assembly GCA_004024845.1 of Tonatia bakeri. NCBI lineage: Eukaryota > Metazoa > Chordata > Mammalia > Chiroptera > Phyllostomidae > Tonatia > Tonatia bakeri. Next base: position 163,149 of record PVIA01001386.1, read on the forward strand.
AGACAACAGACTCAATGTAGAGGGTGCAGGAGGAGCAACTTCCTTTCTGAGTTTATGATTAAATTTATGGTCTGTCATAGTCAGGAAATGGGATTCTTTCTGTGAACCCAATAGAGTGTCACCGTTCAAAAAACACAGGGCTATATTGGATTGAATTGAATCTTTATTTGATGATTTTTTTTAAAAAGACATTAGAGACTGTAGTGATTTCAATTTTTCATAATAAACCTTATCAAACAGTGAATGAGAGTTAATTAACAGATCAAAAGATCAGGAGACCAGTTTTACCAGCCTGAGTATGCAAAGTATTATGCGTACCCTGCACCCTAAAAGAAGATTCCTCACCTTCCAACATCACGAGTTCCCTCCCTCCCATCGTCCCATGACCAAGGTAGAAACCTGGGCCAGGTTTCCCGCTGTTTTCCCTCTCCTTTGAGAATGTCCCCTCCCATCTGTGCTTCCTATTTTCTTCTGCCCACACCAAAACACGATCAGAAACCAAGAACCATCACACCTGGTACTGGACAATGCAAAAACCAAATCCACAACTTAACAAAAAGAGTGTATGGGGAACCCCTAACCTCCTGCCAGACCTGACAGCCACCTTAGTTGCTTTACTGCCAGGAAAGGCGTGAACTGTCAGGGGAGGGGGAGACGCACCCCGTGTCAGCTAGTTAGCACCCCTCCTCCCCCGAGGTGAGTAGAAGGGTTCTCCTAGGCTAGAGAGAATCTTGTTTTGTTCTAAACCTGCGACTTGGGACTGACATTTCAAAATTGTCAACAGTAATTTGGGCAAGGGAATGTGTCTCTTTAGTTATGTTAATTAGCAGCATGCACTAAACACACTTTGGTGTTAGAACTCTGTCTGCATACACTTCTGTGGGAAGGTAAGAAAGGACAATTGTGTCTGCCCTCAGCTGATCAGGTTATGCAGGGAGTGAGGAGAGGCACAGATTACATTGTAAAGGATGCGGGGAAGCCCATAAAAAGTCCTATTACATTAGGGTAATTGTACATGTGTGGAGTCAGAAAGACTCAGGGAGGGCCGTCCTTCACATTTCAGTTACGGTCTTCAAGGACAGGGACACTTTAAAGTTGTGTGTTAGGGAAATTGGTGGGTGAGGATGAACGGCAGAGATGGGTGAGCAAGAAAGCCGTGTGCAAGGCCTGACCAGGAAATTTGATAGAGCAAGAACATTTAAGAAGTCCATCGTTTTAGAGAACAAGAAACAAAGAGAAAAGTATAGTATTTAAAGTTATGAGAGTACAGTGTGCTAGGCATAGCTAAGGAAAAACAAAATAACTTCTTCAAAATCCAGCTGTTAGCAAGAAAGAGGGAAGCTTCAGGTGTTCTTCTGTTTCATTCACGTTAAATGAGTCTCAGTACAGGGTGCCTGGTGCCTGCCAGTGTATTTTGAAGCCTTGACTTTTCTTTCTCTTCGAAGGGTTATCAGTTTTGGCCAGATAGTAAAATCAGATGCTTTCATTTAGTAAAAAGATAAGCAGCATTTCTGGGGGACTTGGAAACATTACCATTCTAAAATCCTTTATCCTGACTGTTAAAACACTAAACCCAAAGTGAACCAGAATTTTTCATTTTCTCAAGGTCTGCAAAAACTTGATCAGAAATTTGGTTTCTAATCATTTTCTTAGCTCCCTCCCATATTATATTCCCAGGTGATAGAATTCTGCGATTTAAAAGTTCATTTTAAGGGTCATCGGGTCTGGTTCCTGCATTTTAAAAAGTAGCAAAACGGGAACTTTTATAGGAACAAATATAAAGGACACATGAACAAAAACGAGGGAGGGGTGGAAATGGGAGGGAGGTGGGGAGAGGTGGGAGGGTGGGCTGGGATGGGAGTAAAGGACAGAATACCGTACTTGAACGATTAAAATAAAATAAAAAAGTAATAATAAAAAATAAAAATTTTTTTTTAAAAAAGGAGCAAAGCAGGTCCCAGGGGAGCACTGTGACTTACCAAAGGGCATGAATGAACCAGTCGACCTACATGTCCTGGGGCGTTTGATGCCTCTAATTCTCTTTCATGAGGGCCTTTTTCCCAAGCCCAATAAAATCTAGGAAGAGAGTTCTTGAGAACAGTCCGAAATTACCTTCACCACAATAAAGAGGTGAATCATGTACCAAAATTTCTCTCCCACCCATCCCTTTTTATCTTAAAGCATCCTTTTTATTCTGTGAAGAAAAAGCAGCTTTTAAGGGTCGAATATTCTTAAGTCAGTCAATATGCGAAGGGGGAGGGAAAAGAGCTCTCCAAAGATAATCACGGTGAGAACAAAAGCTTTTTCACATTATGCAATACGTTGTAATTATGCTATCAAATTGCTCTTCAGCTGGAGGTGTCAATGGAGAGCATTACAATTTTTTAAATAGTTCTGTTCTTGATGGGAGTTCACGAGCTTTCCAAGTGTTCGCGTGTGTGTACATGTATTTAGGCAAACCGTGGGGCTGTGGGCATTCATCCAGAGTTCTGATATCCTTCCCCCCGCAATAAAAATGTAAAAATAAGAAGGAATCAAGAACTGTCTCCGTGTGCACGCAGGCATTGCTCTTATGGTGTGATCCTTGAGGAAAAAGGACCATAGCTCCAAATTCAACACATCTGAAGGTGTCGGGGGCTTACCAAAGCTACTTGGTTTGAACGTCGTTGCCCTACGCTGTCTGTCCACCTGCAGGTGAAGCCAATGAGGAGCAAGAGGCTGAGTATGGACAACAACGCTAGAAGCAAAGAAATAAAAACATGAGAAAAGTTCAAAATATTAATGTTACCTAAGTGGCTCTCTGAGCACAGCATTTTTGGAAGTACAAGAAAGCAAAGACTTTTCTTACCTGAAGAGTTCAGGAAGCCAATGAGTTTAGATCTTGGACCTTGCTGTAAGAGTCATGATTTACAAAGACATCATTTTTAAGGGTTGGTCTAAGTTTTTAATTTTGACTTTAAGGTCTCCCCTTTTTCCTTCCTTGCCTTAAACTTTGACTGAATCAACTGTTGTTGTTAATGTTTTTGTTCTCTTTATAATGGTTCCCAAACTGGCCTCTCATTAGAATCCCCTAAGGAATTTTAACAACAACAAAAAAGAGACCCCCCCCCCCCATCAGTTCACCCTGCTGAGACCAATTGTATCAGCATCTCTGTGTCTGGACATCAGTCTTTAGAAAAGTTCCCTTGATGTGTCTACCACGTAGCCCTGAGTGAGCACCCCTTTTGGTACAGATGGCATAACAAGATCATCCTGTAGAAACTTCAGTTAAAATCAGTTTTACCCCAAGTTCTGGGTGTGTGAACAGGCCACATGTGGGACATGACACCAATGGTGCCTATCCCAGAACTGTAGAGATCACTGGATAACACTAGGGTTTATAGAAAATTCCAGAATTTAGTTACTTCACGTCTGGGACCATTTTCTGATATGGACAATGCACTCTGGTTTGTGCTACATTTCTACCTCATTATGTGCTTGTCAAATTTTTTTCCTAGACCAACCACAAGCTCTCCCCATTCACGATGTCCCTGGAACTCCTTTTTAAACATGGGCCTGCTCTAGCCAGATGTATCTATAAGAGACATAAGGCAGCACTTCCCAGAGCCTAGGTTTTAGAACTGGATTGGCTGCAAAAAGAGGGACATAAGCTCATGGGATATCAATTGCTGCTTTCAGTAGCATTTGTCTCCCCACCATGACTCTGCAAACTGAGTCTGCACTAAGTAGGGGATGGGAAATTCTGAGATCAGGTAGGGACAGAGGGCAAGTAGGACAGTGCTTAGGACTAGGGGCAGCAGCATGTAATGGTGACCCATGAATGGCATTCTATGTGTGAATGACCATGGACACCTGGGCTTTAAATATTTGTACTAGAATCTTTCTTTGGAATATAATTTCTTTAAATATATATATATTTCTATATACATATATGTGAAAAAATGTTTGCATATTACTATATATATAATTTCTTGGGAAAATATATCAAGGTTCTTGGTTATTCTTAACAGAAAGTATTGTTAACTTAAAAAGAAAAATATTTGTAGAAGAATATTGGGCACAGGAGAGAACAGACATAAAAGATGAGAACCAGGCTCAGAAAATGTAAGCAAGGCATGCTACACATGGTGCTTTGCTGATGCATCACTTCTGGACCCGGCTCATCACTGCTGGCCCCGTTACCACTGGGAACTCACTGTTGTGACTGCTGCTAGTGCCTGGGTTACCCACGCTGTGAATAACCCCACGGTGCCAACAAGGCAGGTGCCTTTGCTGAGTGCAAGTAGGAGTTGGGAGTTTCAGTAGAAGCATAAGCAATAGATCACAAGTTCTTTGAACTCAAGGAACACACCATGTCCATCTCTCCACTGCCTTGCACTCTATGAACACTTGCAAATTAAAAAAAAAAATAAGAGAATGGCAAAAAAAAAAAAAAGAAGAAGAAGAAATGACTTAGCATGACCTGAGATGACATGGAAGGACATAGTATGAAATGCAGGCAACAAACGATGAGAAGCAGAGTGCTATCACAGAATAGTTTCTATGGGAGAATTTTTGTCTTAACTCTAAAGCTCAGGAGTGTCAGACAATGGACAATCATTTACTTCATCTAGGCCTCAATTTTCCCATGGTAAAACAAGCATAATAACTGTCCTGCCCCTGTCGTTGGGTGTTTCAAGACTAGAATAAGTGCTTTAAAGGCTGAAGTGCCGTATCTTATAAGATAGAACTCTGTTGGGTGTAAGTTATTTCCTGCTAAGAAACGCAAGTCAGAGATCCTCAAGCAGTGCTCCCCACCTCACTTCCTAGTCTCACCCTCAAAAGACGTTGCCTGTCTTCAGCTCGGCTACATGCATGTTGCCTCCAGCTTAGTGACGCAGTGTTCATGTCTTTGTGACAGTTCTTAGCAAGGTCGATGTGGGCACCATGAAAGAAGAAAAGTAAGAACTGGAACAATTCATAAGAGATTGTATTTCCCAGTATATCTCAATAAATGTAACTCCTTCATACATGCTACAACCCAGACCACAGCTGAGACGTACAACCTGGGAACTTGACTTCTGCAGGAGTTGAGCATTCAAGGGAAACCTAGTGGGCATGCGTGTTCAGTTTTGAAGGGCTGCAAAAGGCATGAACTGGGGCTCCTTGAAGACAGAGAATTTTTCTTATACATGGATATTTTTCTCCCTAGCACCTTAAATAATCTAGAACATAAATATTTAATAAATGGTGCTGAATTAGTTAATGAATAAAGAATTAATCGTGTGAATATATATGGAATGGTATAGCATATTTCCTTAGCCCAAACTGCTAATATGCTGTGTAAGTTAGCACACAAAATCTGTTAAAGAACGGGCTAGTACCTGAAGGATAAAGAAGAAAACAAAGATTCAAGGAGTTCTCACCCCAACCCTTCCCGTATCATCCTCAATCCCGTGTAAAATGCCACCCTGAGCTGACACTATTTCTGTGCATTAAATCACTGCCTGAACACTGATTTAAAAGAAACAATTCCCCATGCATCTCACCTCTTCCTGGGGAGAACCTTAAGCACCGCCTACTGTCCAGGGTTATAAGAGCAGAAGAATGGGGACTATTTGCAAAAGATAGGAAATTCGTTATGATACCCTATTTTGTATTACACCTTATAGTTTTTTAAAATAGACTTTATTTTTTAGAACAGTTTTAGATTCAGAACAAATCTGAGAAGGTGCAGAGATTTTGCACATACCCCCTTTCTTCACACATGCATAATCTCCCCCATTGCCAGCGTTCCCCTCCTGACTGGCACGGCTGTTAGAACTGGTGAACCTGCATTCACACATCACGGTTTCCCTCCGAGTTCACTCTGGGTGGTGTCCGTTTTCTGGATTTGGACAAATGTTTGCTTATACACATCGAATGTTTACTTGTATACAAATGCATACGTTATGTTTTCTAAAATATAATCGCTCTACCTTTTCTCAACATGCCTCAAAAGTTTATGAGGCGGGTAGGATTTTTATCCTCACTGAAATATACAGACCCGTGAAGTGACTTATCTGCCATTATGAATAAAAAGACCCTGGACAAGGGCCTGTGTCGCCAGGGTGAGGGGACAGTCATTATCTATATCAGTCATTATCTGTGACCTTCCTGTAGATGTAAAGGACCCAGGTGAGTCTGTCCTCAGTCATCACAGCAGGTGTGAGAACCCTCGGCGAGGGGCCAGGGCTGAGATGCCTGGAAACGTCACCTATGGACAGACCGCACAGCACATGCTATTTCTAAATAGCTCTCTTGGGGAAGAGATGGGGAAGAGAGTTAAACAAAATGTAACATTTTTAAAAAATGCATCAGGCAAGATATTCTGTACTGCAGAAGGAACTGGGAGAAGGGAAGAGGAGAGACTGACAGAGTGCAAGAATAGAACATTCTAATTTAAAACGATTAAGTGAGAAATTTTCAGGGCTTTTAAGGGGGAGTAATTCTTGCTGGAAAAAGAAATGTAAATTAGAAAATTCAGAGAGAAACAATAGATTTTGGCGTAGGGACCCCACTGGACGAACTGTGGTTGGTTTGTGTACATCGCACTAGAAGTGCTGGCCACTCAAGGTCACCTTTGGACCCTGGTTTCCCCTTGACTCAAACTTCAGGAAACAGATGCCACAAATACAGGAGGAAAGAGCCTGTGCACGTTACCAGTCCCTCAGCAGAGACAGAATACACGGCCGCCTTGTCTTTCGCAGGTTATTAACAATTGGAGTAAGTGAGGAGACGCTCGTGAGACAGACCAATTCAAGCCACCAGGCTCTAAGTGCTCTGGAATAGAGGCAGGAGCAGGGTCTCTGATAGGGCGTGCCTGCACCCTGAATGGAGGGGCGACTCTGGTGTCTTCATCTGGAATCTGTGCCCAAATCTGCATCCTGAGGTAAGAGAGGAATCTTTACGAAGAGAAAGAGTTGGTAGTGGCTGACCTAGTTTCCAATAATTGTGACAATTGGATTTATCTGTTCTCACATGCACTGACGTGTCAATTAGTTAGTAAAGACCAATATGACTTCATAGACTAATATGTTCAACATAGCTCCCAAAATTGGACAAAAATCATGAAAATGCCCTATGAGAGAATAGCAGCGCTGTCATGGCTACCTTTCCTAGAAAAAGCTCTCCAACAGCTTCCATACCAGGTGAACAAGAGAATGAACTTTTCAGATCTGTCAGGGTGTCAAAAAATTTCCAAATTACTGAAAAAGAAAACACTTTTAAAATGTAGATTTACATGCACTGTTGTTAACAAGGAACCATGTTGCTAAGCGAATATTTCCTCTTGAGATATAAGCTAATAATAACATGAAGACATCACAATTAGTTTCATATTTTAGAATATTTCATTTTTATCTCGTGTTTTTAAATTTCTCTTATTTCTATACAATGTTTTGCAGCAGTTATGTGTACATATTTTAAAGAACCAGTAAGTGTCGGTTCCAATATTTACCAGTATTGGGAGACATGCTGGAACATGCTCTGCCAGAGGCACATGCACCCAGGAGAGCAGAGGCCACCGGTTTCCCTGAGAAGCAGCAGAAACTCAGAGGGAGGCGGATCAGCAGGAGCTGAGATCAGGGAGAATTGGGATTTGGAGGAGGAAGGCGTATAGAAAGGGTGTATCCAGATCAAAGAAAAAAGTGCCAACAAAGGCATAAATGAAAGAACATTAGACAGCAGAAATGACTGATCTAGAACAAGTACCGAGGATGAATGAAGGCATCACAGTTCAGTCTGGGACATATCTGCCTCCTAATAACAGGAAGCCTGCTAGACTTTTCCTTCTTCCAGTCTTACCCGACCCTCCTTCCCTCACCTCTGCTTCCCTGTGCCTCAGCCGTCTTCTCTCTGAACAGTCCTGGGGACACATCTTTCTCTCCAGGCTGACTTTTCCAGGTGCCAGTTGGTTATCTCCTTCGATTTCTATGAACTCTCAGGTTTCACAAGTTCAAGAAATTGCTTCAGATTGAAAGAACCTCCTCACCAGTCCCCATCTTCAGATACCCTATGTCTCTGCATTTGGGTCAAGCAGAGGGATCAGTTGAACAAGTATGTACCAGTTGTTCCAAAACCTACATTTTACATCTGTTTAAAGAACTAAAAGCAATTAATCATTCAACAAATATTTATTAAGCTCCCACCATGCGCCAGGCACTGATAAAGGCACTCAGGATACGTCAGTGGAAAAAAAGCACACACTGATCCCTGACGTAGAGAAACAAGGACATCTAAATTTAAGAAAACAAATAAATTATCCTACCGATAAAACGAAAGGTCAAGTTGACCAATTAACTGCTTGTAGAGAAAGACTTGTCGGAGCTATTCAGCAGCAGCACCTTTTACTTTACAGGGGGCAGCATACTTTTTTTAGAGGGGCAATCGAGTCAATCTGGGTTCAAAGGTCAGCTCCATCGCATAAGCTAATCCTTAGGCAAGTTTTCTGAAGTCTCTTTTCTCCTCTGCAAAGTGGGCATAAAAATACAAAATTGGGACGTTGAGGCCATCTAGGAAATATTTATAACGTTGGCTTCCCTGAGAAGTGGTATGTGTGTATATGACATATGAATAAGTCAAAGTAAAGGGTAACTGCGGATGGGGGAGTTGGGGGAGGAAGCCCCACGAAAGCATTGCTGCCTCCTCTATGGGAGTTTCTCAGCTTTGTCAGAATTCACTATTTCTGGAGTCTTGCAATTATTTATTTTTACTGGGGTGATTTTTATATGTCCGTCTCTACGCTTCTTGAAGGCAGTATCTTGTCATGCTCCATGTCCCCTTCAGCATTCAAAATAGTGCCAACTACAAGCTGAATTCATTGAATTCAGGTCTCATTGAACTCAGGGAAATGTCTGTTCATTTTGTCCCGGCAAGACATTCTGTAGGATGAGAGGAGAGAATTCGGGGGCAGTTTCTGGATTAGCCAACCTGGGCTATCATAACAAGATGCCAGAGACTTAACCACGGCCTTTCGTCTGTGCGTGTGTGGAGAGTTCGCTCTCTCTTACAGGAACATCAGCTCCAAAGCAGCAGGCCCCACCCCTCAGGATCTCGTTTGGCCCAAAATGTCTCTTTAAAGGCTCTGTCTCTGAACACAGCCGCACGGGGTCATGGCTTCAAAATATGAATCAGGGTTGGGGGGTGGGGAGGACACAATCCAGTTCATCATAGGTTTCCTGCTTCATTTTTGTCTACAGAGGGAAATGTTCATTAAAGAGGGGGATCTGTGGTCTCTGCCCTCATGAAACTCACACCTATCCTTATCTGTCAAGACTTGAAGACGGTACCAGAAATGTAGAGAAAGGCGGAGAATGATGAGGAGCCCCTGTTTCCACCGATTTGCAGATTGTGCTTTGTTATCGAAGCAAAACCCAGTCTATCCTGATGGATAAAGGCAACGACTGTCACTTCTGACCCCTTCCCACGTTCTTTCAGTCTCCTGAAGGGTACAGTCTCTCCACCAAGGACACGACAGCCCCATACACATGGTTGTTTAAGCATACGCTGAGACATTTTACCACAGAGAATAGACTATCAAGATCATTTGAAACACATGTGTTTGTGTGACTCAGTTGTCTGGATTCAAATTTAAAGTGCTAAAAGTTTCCATGATTTGCGGGCCCATGTTCTAAGCCTGTGCCATGGTAGCCTAGTTCCCATGGGCTACTGAGCATTTGAAACTTATAGTTGTTCCAACTGAGTAACCAAAGTTTTAATTTAATCTAAATGAATTCAACATTAAAATTAGTATAAAATATCTCAAATATTACTTATATTGATTGCCCAGAAATGGTAATATTTGGATATATTATACTAAAATATATTAATAAAAGTATTTCACTTGTTTCTTCATAACAAATGTGACTACTAGAAAATTCAAACTTACGTGTGGCTCACATTATACTTCTATTGCACAGAGCTGGTTTGGAACTGAATCCTCAGGTTGCAATTCTTTATTCAAATCCTGCTTCTATCACCCAGGCCCATGTAAAACTATGCTGGGGTCCCTTCAGTTTCTAGAGGAGTAAGTTTTCCCTCTGTGGCTCTAGAAATGCCACGCTGAGAAGGGGTTGAAAGGAGCGCTCCCCTGCTTCACTGTCCTAAAGAATGTGCCCTAAGAATCCTGGGACATGTTCTCTTCCCTGAGGCGCTCTCTTGCAGTTCTACGCCCAGCCTTTCTCCAGCTCTTCCTCCTGGGAGTGCTAGGGGAGGTTTCCTGTTTCCCTGTATGTCCTTTTCTCAGAAGTACCCATTTGCATGCTGACTTTATGGCTCTGAGACATCACCAAAATCTCCTGAAAGACGGAAATACAAAAGACCCCTGTATTTGTTTATGTTTTAATCCTGGGCTTCTTGTGTAATGTGGAGGAGAGAGTGCCTATCACCTCAGCATTGGATTTTAGGGAAGAGGAACATCTATTCTTACCTTCTTAGGAAGAGATTTGACTCAATCTATGTTTTTGATGAGTCCCACAAAATAGGTTTCTCCTGCATACATTTCCCCTGTTGGAGTAGCTAGTTAGAGCGGTAAAGACTTCTCTTGGTCCGCCTTGACATCCAGCAATGTCATTCCAGCATCTGTCCGCAGATTTTCCTGAAGCCCTTATAGTCTCTTGCTTTTGACAATGAGTACTTTTGGAGGATCTTGGATGGTTTAAAGCCGGGTCACTAGAACAAACTTACAGAATCTGCCAGAGCCGGGGAAGAGCTAGCATGATGAAAGCTTGCACTCCTTCCATCACCCTTCTTTGCATCAGATATTTATCTGGCCTGCAGTGCTCAGTTCCCTTTGGAGCTGCCCCTGTAAATGTCAGATAGCTGACCCAGTGTCACTTTCTTCAAAGACAGGTAAAACGTCTCCCCACATGGCCTACCACCTACCAAAAAGGCCCTCTGAAGCTAGTTATCATTTTCAGAGCCTGCAAAGATCAAACAATTCTGCAGTTGCTCAGACAGCCACAGAGAAACTCCACCTGCCCCCCCACCACCTAACTTCCTGACCCCAAAACCCAGAGTCTAATTACTTAGCCAATAGATTTAAGCTTGGGGTTTTGACAGATACAGAAAGCCAGGCTGCAAGAATGGTACCAGACAATGGTAGGGGAGGATGCAAGACAGGTCCTATAGGTTTACTTAATCTGCTGTTTCTTCTGATCTACATGCTGCTTTGCATATATTTTCAGTTTGAGTTCTTCTCCTTCCACCCCTTGAAGTTAATTAGTCTCAGGGATGAAAGTCAGGAAGTTGTCCACTTTATGAATTAATCAGCAGGACAAGACCTGAATGCACCTCACATGGTCTCTGTTTCAAACCAGGGTAGAGCTTCAGATCCAAAGAGGCTGCACTGGACTTGGGCCAAATAAAATGTTGAACGTGAATTCATAAGGGGATGAAATGGATGAATATTTTTATGTGGAGTGATATCACCATGTTTCTGAGCTAAGCTCAAAGATCTCACTTCATACTACTTAAACCACAAAGCTTAGAGGCTAGAGCTACCCAGCATGACGTGGATTATTGGGCTAGACTGTCTACACCTTGATCATTGCATACAAGTGCAAGTTTCACTCAAATCAAGTGAAACTTGGTTGAAATCAAGGTTGTTTGCTTTTCTGCAGGGGGGTGAAGGAGCAGAGCTTACTTAACGGTGAGATTTTTATGTGTATTTTAAGAGCAGTTAGAGGTGTTAACTGCTGTGTTTTTGCATATACAGATGGGTAGCCATTCATAGGACATGATTTTAGAGTCCAGAGCATACCCTGTACTCATACTATTTCCCGTTCATGAATCACTAATGCCTGAAATGCCCCACTAAGTAATTTGGCTTAAGGGTAAGAATATCCCTGGAAGGGATAGTACATTCAAGTCCATTATTTATCTATAGTATAGATGATTCAACAGTATTTTCTCTACCATAGTACAAATGCATTTTATCAAACTCTTTCTAAGAGCTATTTTGAGAGAAGAAAGAAGAGAGGTTTAAGGTGCCCAGGGAAGTATTAGATTGGCCAAAAAGTCCATGACATTTTTTCCATAAAATAAAGACATATTTTTTTTTATTTTCACCAATAACTTTATTGATTTTGATATTTTGAGTATGTCAGCTATCACCCACTATTGGCTTCTAGTGGGTAGAGGGCAGGGGTGCTGGTAAATATCTCCCAATGCATAAGTCAGCCCCATAGCAAAGAATTATTTGGCCAAAATATCAATAGTACCAAGAAATTTCTCAAACCACTTTTGACATTTTCTCAGTCACAGCACCTTGTCCATACACTGCACAAATCTGTTGTGTTTCAGTTGCATCTTTACCTTTCTTGAAATATAATAAAGCATAATATGCAGAAAATGTTGCATATTTTCTTCAATCTTCACTGTTAAAATGGCTGCACAAAAACTCACCAATTTTGATATGTTTTATTTTAAATGCATGCTGATATGACAGCTGTCACAATACAATCTAACGAAATTGTTTTGAATAAAGTTAAAGACAACAGTGTGGTGATTACGGGGGGGAAAGGATATAAGAGGACTAAATGGTAATGGCAAAAATACAATAAAGATTAAATTAAAAAGTAAATAAAAATTTGAAAACAGAAGTTAAACTGAGCACTAATAGAATCATCATATGGAAAAAGCATAATGGACTTTTCTGCCAATCCAATATGTGAGAGAGAAAAAGTGGAGCTGCAAAGACCCCACCCCCACCCCTCCCACCCCTGCACCTCTGGGCCAGCTCAGGGTGGACAAGAGCTGGAGAGGCTGCGAGAGAGGGGAGTGAGGGAATTGGGCAGGCAGGGATGATCCTCAGTTCTGTTTTCTCTTTCCTGCCCGGTTGCTCTTCACTTCAGCTTGCTTGTTGCTGGAGTGGAGAGATTAGACCAGGAAAGGTTTTATCTTTGTCACCTGGGGTGGCGGGGGGCTGGAGGTGTGGTTTGTGTTTTAACTTCAGCTTCCTTTGCTTCTTGGGTACAGCTCTTCACAAGAACTAACTTGCTCTGCTTGTGGGAGCTGAGTAGTTTGCTACCTGAGCCCGTGTATTTTGGCAGAGAGAGAAAAAAGAAAATGATCTCTTTGAGGCAAAGGTGGGTGAAAGAGAAAGCCACATTAAATAAGCAGCCAATGTTAAATTTGTAAGAAGTTTAAAAATACCCTAGGCCATTTTCTGCTCTTGCACTTTCTTATTTAGTAGTTTGCCCCATTTCCAAGCAGCCCGTGTAAAGACATTTCCTGACTCTCTTACACATGATGAGAGCTTTGATAACACTTGTCTAAAGGCTCAGGGCTCTAGAATCCACTGTTAGAAGCTTAAAGACTCTGGCTCCAGCTGGGGAAGAAGATCTGAGTTCAAACATAACAAACAATAATTCATCCTGCCCCACCCACCCTACACACACCCCAATTAAACCAACCTAAACCCACACTTGAGGGGTGTGTCCCCTGACTGCTTACTCGAAGATGAGTTGATTTCATTGCTGTTGTGAGAGAATTGTGGAGCGTACTTGTTTGTCGTGGGGTGGGGGTTCGCAGCTCTCAGGAGAGGGTCTGATTTGCCTCTGATAGTTGAGCAAGTTATGGAGTCATGAGCTCTCAGTAGGAAATAAAATCTTTCTGTGTTTGTTGGAACAAGTTCTCTCAGACTCAGTGCTCAAAATGAAAAAATAGGTGGGAACAGACATCAGTAAAGAGTGAGTTAAATATAATAGGGTGTAACCATAAATGGAAAACTGAACAGTTGCAAAAGAAAAAATGAGGAAGCTCTCTGGGCACTGATATGGAACAATCTCGAAGAGATATAATTAAGTGATAAAAAGCAAAGTACGAAACAATGTAGATCGTCTGCTACTACTATAAAAATGTCTCCTCCCTTTTGTACACTCACAGCTGATCTAGATCCAGGACGGAAGAGGTATTCTGTTCTCTCTCCCAGAGCTCCAGAATTCAAGTACCAGGCTCCCTCAGGGACCAATCCGTTGAGTGCTCACTGTGTCCCAGGCACTGTCTCAAACAGATAAGATCTAGATACAGCCAACATTACAAAGAATAACACAATACACATAGCTACAACAGTCACTGTCCTTAATTCATCTACAACCCCATCCATTGCTGAACCGCCTATCTGGCCCCAAACATACACACACTTAGGATTATTCCTAAAGAAATCACAGATATCATATCCTTTCACCCCAAAAGATTTTAGTATCAATTTATAAAATGTAAGGACTAAGTTTTTAAAACTAACCACAGTATCACTTATACCCCTCCAAATTAACAATAATTCTTTTTTAGTCTATTTTATTATGCTGTGTTAGTTGTCCCATTTTCTCTCTCCCCTTTATCCTCCTCCTCCATGTATCCCTCTCCCTCCAGCATTCCCCCTGCCTTTAGTTCGTGTCCATGGGTCATAAATATAAGTTCTTTGGCTTCTGTATTTCCTATACTATTCTTAGCCTCCCTCTGTCTATTCTGTACTTACTATTATGATTCTTATTCCCTGTACCTTTTTCCCCATTCTCCCCACTGAAAACCCTCCCTATGATCTCTATTTTCCTGATTCTGTTCCTGTTGTAGTTGTTTGCTTAGTTTTTATTTTTGTTTTTTAGGTTCAGTTGTTGATAGTTGTGAGTTTGTTGTCATTTTACTGTTCATAGTTTTGATCTTCTTTTTCTTAGATAAATTCTTTTAACATTTCATATAATAAGGGTTTGGTAATGATGAACTCCTTTAACTTGACCTTATCTGGGAAGCACTTTGTCTGCCCTTCCCTTCTAAATCATAGCTTTGCTGGATAGAGTAATCTTGGATATAGGTCCTTCCTTGCCTTTCATGACTTTGAATACTTCTTTCCAGCCCCTTCTTGCCTGAAAGGTTTCTTTTGAGAAATCAGCTGATAGTCTTATGGGAGCCCCTTTGTAGGTAACTGTCCTTTCCTCTTGCTGCTTTTAAGATTCTCTCCTTGTTTTTAACCTTGGGTAATTTATTTATGATGTATCTTGGTGTGTTCCTCCTTGAGTCCAACTTCTTTGGGAGTCTCTGAGCTTCCTGGACTTGCACATCTATTCCCTTCACCAGACCGGGGAAGTTTTCCTTCATTATATTTTCAAATAAGTTTTAAATGTCTTGCTCTTCCTCTTCTTTGTCTGGCACCCCTATGATTCAGATGCCGGAATGTTTAAAGTTGTCCCAGAGGTTCCTAAGCCTCTCCTAATTTTTTTAAATTCTTATTTCTTCATTCTGTTTTGGTTGAATGTTTATTTCTTCCTACTGTTCCACATTGTTGATTTGAGTCCTGGTTTTCTTCCCTTCCTGTTGATTCCCTGTACAGTTTTCTTTATTTCACTTTGTATAGCCTTCACTTCTTCCTCTATTTCGCATCCATACTCAGTCATTTCTGTGAGCATCCTGATTACCAGTGTTTTGAACTCTGCATCTGAAAGGTTGACTATCTTCTCATCATTTAGTTCTTTTTCTGGAGTTTTGATCTGTTCTTTCATTTGGGCCATATTTCTTTGTCTCAGTGCATCTGTTACATTGTAAGGGGTGGAGCCTTAGGTATTCACCAGGATGGGGCAACCCAGGTCACTGTGTTGTGGCACTGTATGTGGGGGAGAGGTCATAGAGGGAACAATGCCATTTGCTCTGTGGCCCCACTTTCAGTCATTTCCCCTGCTACTCACAAGCAAATTGCACTCTTCTCGTGCTAATTCCCAGGTGGATAGGTTTGTGTACATCCTAGGACCCTGTGCGTACCTCCAGTGGACTCTCCTATGAGACTGTAGTTTCTCCCACCACTGTACCCCCCACATGTTTTTATAGCCAGAGGTTTTGAGGCTATATTTCTTCTCCTTGGAACCCTTGGTTGTGTGGTCTGTCTTACTCCCCAGTTATTCCTCCTAGTTTATCCACACGCAAATGTAGGACCTCAGAGTCTGCCAGCTGCCACCTTGCTGGATGTCCTCTCTGGCCTGGCTGCCCATCTCTGTCCCTCCTACCAGTCTGGATGAAAGTTTCTTTAACTCCTTGGTTATCAGACTTCTATACAGTTTGATTTTCTGGCAGTTCTGGTTGTTTTACGTTTTTAAAATTGGTTGTTGTCCTTCTTCTGGTTGTGTGAGGAAGCAAAGTGTATCTGCCTATGCCTCCATCTTGACCAGAAACAACAATAATTCCTTAAAATCATCAAATATTCAGACCATGTTCATTCTCATGGGATGACCAGGAAAATTTGAACACTGTGAATTTGCACATAGTTTTTATTTTTAGAGTCTATCTATTTGCATCAAGATCTGAAAAGGGTACATTGGCATTTGGTTGATGTTGACCTTATGTCTATTTTAATCTACATGGTTAGTTTTTGTTGTTGTTGTTGTTGTTACTAAATAAACTGGGTTGTTTGACATGTGGAGATTCTCACCTTCTGGATTTGGCTGGTTACATTCTCAGTTTTGTTCAGTCTTGTCCATTCAACTTCCTATGTAAATTGACGTTCAATCTAGAAGATAAGTTTGACTGATATTCAATCTTTTTTACAAGAATATTTCATAAATGGTATTGTGTGTATCTATAGGGAAGCAAATGATGTCTAGGTGTCTCTCTTCTAGTGATGTGAGCTGATTGATGCTCATTTCAATTAGAAGTGCAAAACAGTGCTATCCCAAATTCTGTCCTTCTTTCTTATTAGCTGGAATACTCCTATAGAGAGAAAAAAATTCTCATTAATTGGTTACCCTGAAATAGAGTTATCACATGAAAGGAAGGATAAATGCTTAACCTTTTCCCTCTACTAATAATAATTCAGGATAATAAGTTGGCCCTCCAGCATCCTCCAAAGATAACCAATTAGCTTTTTTTGTATCTTTGTGAATTCATGAGTTTTAACATATTCGATATTTATTAATTCATTGTGATTTTTACTTTTCTGATGCTCAAATGGCTTTATATCTAGCCAATGGTATAGCCAATGGGAAGTTTTTCAAATTGGCTTCTGAGAAATTTTTTTTAAAGATTTTATTTATTTTTTAGACAGAGGGGAAGGGAGGGAGAAAGACAGGGAGAGAAATATCAATATGGTTGCGTCTTGTGCACCCACTATCAGGGACCTGGCCCACAACCCAGGCATGTGCCCTGACTGGGAATTGAACTAGCAACCCCTTAATTTGCAGGCCAGCACTCAATTCACTGAGCCACACCAGCCAAGGCTATTCTGAGAAATTTTGATACAAGCCAAATAGCCTTTGATAACTTCCTTTCACTGTGGAATAACTAGATATTCAGGCTCCTCTTGTTTATTGTCTGCCTTCAGACCTGCAACATTCATTCCCCCCCCCCCCCCAAATCACTGGTTCCTTTTACTGGAAATGTTATTTAGATGCTACAATTTGGACACAAACAGTGCTCATTGCTAATGGGTTGACCTTTATATGGAGAGATCAGAAAAGAAGTATTTTTAAAAAATAGAACTTGGGCTCATACCGATATTTATAATTCAACTTTAGGAATACAGAGTTTTGCTTAAGTGAGTTTTTAAAATACATTTTATTAATTATGCTATTACAGTTGTTCCAGTTTTTCCTCCTTTGCCCTCCTCTCCCTGGTACCCACCTTGCCTCCAGCAGTTCCTCCCCTTTATTTCATGTCCATGGGTCATGCATATAAGTTCTTTGGCTTCTCCGTTTCCTGTACTATTCTTAACATCCCCATGGCAATTCTGTAGGTACCTATTTGTACCTCTTAATCCCCTCACCTTCTCACCCATTCCCCCACACCCTCCTCCCATCTGGCAGCCATCAAAATGTTCTGTGTATGCTTATCTGTCTCTGTTATTCTTCTTTGCTTAGTTTGGTTTTCAGATTCAATTATTGATAGATATGTATTTATTGCTATTTTATTGTTCATAGTTTTGATTTTCTTCTTTTTCTTAAATAACTCCCTTTAACATTTTATGTAATCATGGCTTAGTGATGATGAACTCCTTTAACTCTATCTTGTCTAGGAAGCACTTTATCTGCCCTTCCATTCTCAATGATAGTTTTGCTGGGTAGAGCAATCTAGTTTGCAGGTCCTTGCTTTTCTTCACTTGGAAAACTCCTCGCCAGTCCCTTATTGTCTGCAAAGTTTCTTTTGAGAAATGAGCTGACAGTTTTCCAGGAACTCCTTTGCAGGTACCATATTTTGTCATGTATAATGCACACCCACGATTTTGGCCCAAACTTTCAGGAAAAAATCTTTGTTTTAATTTTTCAATTAAAATTTTTTTTATTTATACTTAAACAGTTCTGTTTTGTGTTATAAAGGAATTTTAGCATTTATTTTGAACATATTATGGTACAAGAAATTTTATGTAACAAATAATTATAAAACACAAGAACAGACACAAGGTATTTCAGATACTACCCATGTGTAATGCACATTCTTATTTTTCCCTCAAAAATTTGGGCAACAAAGTGTGCATTATACACAGAAAATATAGTAACTCTCTGCTTTTCTCTTGCTACTTTTAAGATTCTCTCTTTATCTTTAAACTTTGGCATTTTAATTATGATGTGTCTTAGTGTGGTCCTCTTTGGGCTCAACTTGTTTGGGACTCTGCTTCATGAACTCATATGTCTATTTCCCTCACCACATTAGGGAAGGCTTCTTTTATTATTTTTTTGAATACATTTTCAATTTCTTGTTCTTGCCCTTCATCTGGCATCCATATGACTTGGATGTTGGTATGTTTGGAGATATCCCAGAGGCACCTTATACTATCCTCATCTTTTAAATTCTTTTTTCTTCTTGCTATACTGGTTGAATGCTTATTTCTTCCTTATGCTCCAAATCCTTGATTTGAATCCCAGTTTCATCCCCTTCACTGTTGGTTCCCTGTAGGTTTTTCCTTATTTCACTTAGTGTAACCTTCATTTCTTCCTGGGTCTTTTTGATTTTGTTGCCATACTTATTGAGTTCTTTAAGCTACCTGATCGCCAGTGTTTTGAACTCTGCATCTGACAGGTTGGCTATCTCTGTTTTGGTTAGTTCTTTTTCTGGGGTTCTGTTCTGTTCTTTCATTTGGAGCATATTTCTTTGTTTGCTCAATTTGGTAGTTTCCCTGTGTTTGTTTCTGTGTATTAGGTAGAGCTGCTTTGACTCCCTGTCTTAGAAGTGTGGCTTATTGTAGAAAAGGTGCCTGTAAATTGTGTGGGGCAGAGTCTTAGGTAATCTCCGGAGTGAGCAACCTGCTTCACTGCTTTTTGGCTCTGTGCTGGGGATGGCTCAAGGAGGGGACAGTGCTGCTGCCTGGCTTTTGATCATTTCCCCAGCACTCGCCCTGTATGACTGGCACTCTTCCTGCTATTGACCTGGTGCTAAATACCAGAGAGGCTGGGTCTGCATGCATTTTAAGTCTGTGCAGGCCCTTTAAAGTGAAGTCTCCTCAAAATCCCACAGTATCTTCTGCTTCCCCAACCCCCACTGGTTTTTACAGCTAGAAGTTATGGGGATTTATTTTCCCGGCACTGGAACCCTGAGCTGTGCAGTCTGGCCTGGGGCTGGGATTGCTCCTCCCAAGGTATCCCTCCCAGTTTTTATCCAGCACATGTGAGTGTGGCACCGCCCATCCCTCCACCACCAGCTCTTCTTGCCACACCACGTCTCAGGACCTCTCTGCTATCTCTGCATCTGCACCCCTCCTACTCGGCCGGATGAATGTGGCTTCTTTAAATCCTTGGTTGTCAGACTTCCATCTAGCTCAATTTTTTGACGGTCCTGGGCGTTATTTGTTTTGAGGTCTAGTGGTAATTCTTTCTGGGGCTGCTCGAGGAGGTGGAGTATGTTTGCCTACTCCTCCATCTAGATGAGAAGTCTTCTGCTTTTGTGATTTTTGAATTTTTTTCTCTTACATGGAAAAAATCTTAGGTTCTAATTCCTTTAACATAATGGATTATTTGCTTTACACTATTTTATATATATAACCATTTCAGGTAACAATACAAACAGAACCGTCATTAAGATTTTTTATTGTTTTTGCTGTTGTTTGTTTTCAGTTTTTTATCTTCAGAATTTACCACTCGAGGGCTCTATAGTCACGTGACTGTTTTAAAGCGCTTGTTTTTATTTTTATGAATTACTTCTTTAATTTTTATTTAATGTTTTCATAATTATATAAGATATTTACCCTGTGCCATTGTTATATCTACAAAACAAAGTACACTCTGAAAAGTTTAACTTCTATCTTTATCTTTTTACCCTTCTCCTTATTTCTTTAAGTAATTATTTCACTTATTTATTTCTTAAATATTAGCAAGTATACAGAGACACTAATCCCCCTTCCTTAGAAAAACTTACATATACATTTCTACCATAATTGTTTTTACTAACTGTCTTGCTGAGCTGATCACTCCATGGCAGTATGCGGAGACAGCCCTCTTCCTGTTTACAGCTGCATAGTATTCTGCTGGGAGGACGTTCCATAGTTTATTTAAATTGTTTCCAATCTTCTGCTATTATAACAGCAAACAACAACACAATAAACAATTCTGCAATGTATAATCATGTATACATTGTTTTTGTTTCGTTTGTTTGTTTTTTTGTCACTTTCACACATAAATTCCTAGAGGCTGAATTACTAAGTCAAAGGGTAGGTGCACATATAATATTACTAGATATGTCAAATGCCCAGCCGTCAGGTTTGTACCATTTTTGCATTCCTACTAGCAATGTATGTGTCTATTTCTCGACGGCCTCACCAACAAAATATGTCATCAATCTTCTAGATATTTGTTAATCGATAGGTGAAAAATTGTGTCTCAGTGAAGCTTTCATATGTATCTCTGTTATTATAAGTGAGGTTGAGCATCTTCTCATATGCTTAAAGGCCACTTTCCTATTTTTTCCTATGAGCTATCTGCACATATTTCCAGCCCATGTTTTCATAGGTGCATTGGTATTGGTTTTCTATGTTTTTAGAAGCTCTTTTATATTATTCTATGGCTCTTTGTGATTGATGTAAGTTGCAAATATTTCTTTTCAGATTTAATAACCCTTTTAACCTTTATATTTTTATATCCACAGATAAAAAGCTCTACAACATAAAAGAGTTAAAGAGGCTCCCCAAAAAGGCTACACATTTTACTGATAACAAAGTATAGATGTACCAAGTAGTTAATTATAAGACGTAAAACTCTAAACCCTGCTTCTCCATGTCAAATTTTGGATAGCAGCACGTTCAGATTCCGAGTACCAGACTTCAGACTCGCCTGGGTCACCTGAGATATTCCCCCTCAAAGTTTGGTATCTTTGGTTTCTGTTTCGGTAAAAGACCTAGCAGAACACCTGTGTCCATTTCTATCAAGTTCATTTACTCAACAAACATTTCTAGATGTGTTTTACTTGGCGTGTGGAGGTTAGGCGAGGTCTCTCTGAGAAGGTGACATTTAAACTGAGACCTATAAGGGAGGAGCCAGCCACTGTGAAGGTCTAGGGAGCAGATTTCTGGACAAAGGCAACATTAAGTGCTAAGTCGCTCAGAGTGAAAAAGCTTGAAATGTTTGAGCGATGGCAGGAGCAGGTGCACAAGTGGAGCATCGTCAATGAAGGGGCAAGAGCAGCGGGTGGGTTTGCCAGCTGGGGCCAGACTGCAGAGGCCCTTCCAGGCCGGGGCAGGGAATGTGGATTTTCACCGGCTTCTAATCTTGCCTCTGAACAAGTTCAGTTTTCTCTGTTTGTTTGTTTCCCCCATGAGTTCACTATTTTC
This sequence comes from Tonatia bakeri, assembly GCA_004024845.1. Taxonomy (NCBI): domain Eukaryota; kingdom Metazoa; phylum Chordata; class Mammalia; order Chiroptera; family Phyllostomidae; genus Tonatia; species Tonatia bakeri. Next base: position 184,903 of record PVIA01001386.1, read on the forward strand.
ACTTTCTCCTCCTCACCTTTTCCAGTGTCAGCATTCTCTCTCCTACCATCTGCTGCCCATTCTCTACTGGGCCTCTGAGATTGGAGCACTGCTCTCTTTCTCCTGGGACCACACAGTTCTTCTTCCTGGAAGAGAAAAGCAGGTTGAAGGTTACCTGTTAGCATGTGCAAGCACTTCACCTAGCACAGTTACACAAGAGACAGTTTGTTTTCTACACAGATAGGAAGTGCATGTTCACACACGCTAACGCACACACCTGGTCTCTGCCCAATACAAATCAATTATAATCTCATACATTTGCAAGTGGCTTCTTGTGCAAAGACTATCCAGGTACTTTATAAATTTCTTGTGGGAGTGTTGTTTATCTTTTGCACTTTCTGTAAATTTTTAGAACATTATCACATACTCAATAAACATCAGCGGCTGCTTTTTTATTAATTAACGTTCCTTGCAGTTCAGCTGTTAAAAGTCCTGTTTTAGCAGGCAATAACAACAGTTAGTGAAGCCAAACTATGCAAAACAAACAGGTTCTACATGTTATCACCCATCAGACCCTCTTCCCTCCTGCCCCCCACATCTAATAATAAATGAGTCCCTCCCTACGTTTTCCAAACGTAGAATCTGGAAAGGGCAATGAAGAGCTAAATAAATAATTCTAAAACAAATTACACAGCCTGCAGAAGTACAAGAGACCTAAGAAAGAATTTCAGATGCTGACTCTTTTTTAATAGGATGCTTTAATTTGGGACATTAAATATCTATTCTGCTTGAGAAATATGTTCCCTAATGATGTTTTATCTTTGGCTACAAATGATATTTCTCTTCTTCTTGATGACTACATCTAACTTAGTAATTTAATTTTCATTTCAGCAGACACTTCTTCTCACACACAGTGAAAGTATTTGAAAAGCATCCCAAACTATAGATGTCTTATTTAGATCCAACTGATATTTAATGAGTGCCTACTAGATTCCTGGCACTTTCACAAACACTATTAAACTCTCTCCTAGAGTAACTTTGTATTTTTCAGTAAACATCTATTAAGCATTTATAAGCGCCAGCACGGTGCCAAATGTTGGAGATATGTATCAGCCAGATGAACTTACACATGTTGTGGTAACAAACAACCCCACATCACAGGGATTTAAAACAAAGTTTATTTCGTACTCACCCTGTGGGTTGTGTACCATGGCTTGGCTGGGGATCTGTTCACCATCTTCATTGCCCTCACTCTGGGCTCTGGTTGACGGCGCAGTCACTACCGGTACATTGCTAGTCAGCCAAGGGGACAGCCAGTCTGCAGAGTCTCTCACTGGCAATTAACTTCTCTGGCACAAGACTGACACAAATCTCAGTCACACACAACTCATGGGCAGAACTAGTCATGTGACTTCAGGGGTCAGGAAGTGCAATCCTACCACAGGCCCAGAAGCAGAGAGCTAGAAGTAGTCCGTGACCAGCAGAGAAAGGACAATTAAAATGACATGGTTCTTGCCTCTGCTGGAGCAATCAATCCAACTGGGGAGGCAGACCCTTAAAGAGAAATTTTTTAAATACTGCATGCAAAGGTGCCAAAATTGAAGTCTGCCAAGGTGGCCATGAGGACACAGAGGGAGAGTGACAAATCCAAGATGGGAGGTATGGAAGGTGGCAGAGGCTACCTAGTGAAGGCAACTGTTAACTGAGTAGTGAGTGAAACATTGGTAGGTTCTAGCAAGTGAAGGGGCCAGGGGAGGAGTTAGCCCTCCAGGCAGCTGGAGCCAAGGCAGAGGCAAGAGAGCTCAGTGTGTGTGGAGCAAAATGCAGGGTGCTGGTGCAGTGTTGCTGGGGGTGCAGTGCTAGACAAGGACAGAGATGAGACTGTAGATGCAGACAGGAGTCAGGTCATGTGGAGAGCTTGAGCTTTAGCCCAGGAGACAGGGAGCTATTGAAGGATTTCATTGTCATCGTGTCATCTCTTGGGATATAAAGTCCAGTGTTTCCCTCTTAAATTCTTTGACAATAAAAGACTAAGAAAATACTTAGAGAAATATTATAAAATCAACACAAATTAGATCAAAACTAAGAGATGGAAAGTTACCATAAAGAGAGAATGCCTTTTGCCCTGACTGGCTGGCTCAGTTGGTTGGAGCATCATCCCACACACCAGAAGGTGGTGGGTTGATCCCCATCAGGGCACAGACCTAGGTTGCAGTTTCGATCTCTGATTGGGGCGCATATGGGAGGCAACCAATAGATGTTTCTCTTTCACATTGAGGTTTCTCTCTCCCTACTTTCTCTCTCTCTAAAATCAATAAACATATCCTCAGGTGAGAATTATTTTAACGAGAAAGAATGCCTCTCAAGCCTTAGCTAACTGGACCCTCTATTAACCCATGTGAAGATATTTGGGAGTAGAGGGGTGGGGAGGTGTCATTCAGTCTTGAAAGCCTAAAAGTGTCATCCACAAAGTCAAACATGGAAACTGCTCATCCAGCTCTGTCAAGAGGCAAGAATAAATTCTCAAATGGACTTTGAGAATCTCCGATCTCAATGCCAAGATCAATCCAGTTATGAAACAGCTGCCTCAGGTGGTGTTAGAGCCTGATGCTGTTGAATAAAATAACTGCTTAAACAATGCCGTTTAGTCTAAGTCAGTGCTTGCTCAGCAAACTTCTCCTGAGGATTTCTCTTCCAACATTATATAAGCCTGTGAAGTTTTCCACCAAGCAGGAATACTTATGTTCCTGTTACAGTTTTCTCATTGTGAACACATTTTCTGACAAACCTAAACTTTTAGCCTGAAAGATCTAGGTTTGTGGTAGAATCACCAAGATAATGTCACTTTGTGAAATCTAATAAGAAACCCATTACTTTCCTGATGAACAGACACACTATGTCACCCAGTGGATATGGGTCTAACTCATCTATGAATGTATTTTTAATTTTTTAAATATAAAATATTTCAAATATACAGAAATACAAACATCATATAGCAGCTATTCACATATCACCAGACTTTGTCATTTCAATTCTTTTCTGTATTAATTCATTAATTTTTAGTTGCTATATTACAGTGGTTCTCAACCCTGACTGCACATTAAAATCTCTTGGAAAATGTAATAAAAATAAATAAGTAAATAAATTAATTAAAATTAAAATTAAAAAAAATACAACTATCCCTGCAATTTACCCCAAGTCAAGTCAACCCAAGTGGTCAACTTTGGTAAATGCTACTATTGCCCTTAAAATTAATGTATGTTTTCTAATTTGTGGATATAGACTTTTATAAACATTCATTAGACCTACTACACTAATTGCATTAGTCAAAATTCCTTTGTCCTTACTTGTTTTTTATCTTTCTGATCTACCAATTTCTAAACAATGTCTGTGATAAAACGTCCTACTGCGGTTGCTGATTTAGCAGTGTCTGCTCAGAGTTCTTCGGGTTGGGTTTTATATACTTTCATACTGTGTTAGAATGTCTTCTTTAACCACTGTTGCTGTATATTGCTTTTTATTCTAATAATCTTCACATAATGTTTTTGTTTTAAAATCTGTCTTAGTTGACATTCAGATGGCTATCCCAGCTTTCTTTGTTCATGGTGTTTTCATGGTGTCTCTTCGCCGGCATTTTATCTTCAACTTTTGTGACATTATACTTTACCTAGGTATTTCGCAACAATCACATATCTAGATTAGAAGGCCGTACATTTTTAAAATGTAATCTGAGCCTCTATATTTGAACTGGGAAGTTTGGCCCATTGACGTTTGTCATTATGGTGGACATATTTAGCTGGATCTATTTCTGTAATTTTAGTTTGTGCTTTCTATTTATCCTTCTTTTTCACTGACTTTTTTCTTAAATTCTGTTGAATTCATAATGTTTTCTTCTATTGTTCTTTGCTGATCATGAAGTTATGTATTTTATTTCTATATTTTGAGGATTACCCTTAAATTTCTGCATGTGTGGTTAATAAAAAAAATCTAAATTGAACCAGTATTTCCAACTTTCTCATATCATAGAAGAACACTAGAACTTTTTAAATTTCGCAAGTTCTGTACAACCTTACTTGTTATTTTCTTCTAATTTAATTCCACTTTGAAATTCTATCCTCACAACAGTGATCATTCTGTCAGTGCTGTTACTGTTTATATCTTTGCTTATCAACTTATCAGTAGGTTTCCTATCATTTATTGTGAATTTTAAATCCCTGAACCATGTAGGCAACATAAATTTGGATACCAAGTCCATGCAAGGTATAGATCTGTTGGTGTCATATTCTTAGGTCAGACTTTTTTTTTCCTCCACCGAGAGCCATATAGAAACAGAAAACTTTCCTTTTGGAGTCCTTGGGCTCTGTGTAGACGTTTTTCTCTTATCTCCTTTCACTGAGAGTGTGACCTTAGACTCAGGACGTCTTGGCTTTTAAAGACACCTTAGATTCACCCACCACATCATGCAAATTCTAGCTCTTGATTTCACACACTGTGGAAGTCAAAGCCCCAGGCCCTGGTGGCAGGAGCTCAAATCCCCACGCCACTGACTGCGAGTGTCAGTCTGCAGGCTCACCAACCTGCCTTTCAGTTCCCTCTCCATCTGTGGGATCTAGGGAGTTCCCTTTTCCTTTTGTAGCCTTGGCTTTGCATTTCAGAGAATTTTTAAACATTTTATTTAGATATTCTCAGAATTCATAGTGGGAGAGTTTCAGTTTCTCCTAGTCCTTTTTTTTTTTGCCAGAAGCCACTAATGTTTTACGTACTTGTGTGTATGTTTATATTTATATATACATAATGTATTTGTATATGTTTTCTATGTACTTTTATATATTTTCTATGAATTCAATATTTATACATGTATATATGTGTCCAGATATAAAAACATATAAAATAACAGGTATACAACATATATACACAACTACAACAATTGTTCATAAACTCCCAAAATTGTATATGATCAAGCTTCTATAAGAAATTATTTATTATGACTTACTAATACAGAATTTCTCATAGTGGTTTCTGCTTCTCTGACTCTCAGCTAACACAAAATTTTTCATTAGGCATGGTTTGGTTGGTTGCATGTACATGTGCTCCAGGACTGGGAGAAAGGAAATGATGAAGTCAGGGCTTTGAATTCCCAGCTCAAGATCTGCATCAGGGGCTTAAAATATATGACTTTCTCATAGTGACGTTTATCTCCTGCAGCCTTAGAGCCAAATTTCCAGCACTACACTCAATGTCTACTCTTGTAGGTGGCTAAATTGCAATGCAAACTGCCTTCCCTGCCTTATAGTTTCCCACGTTAAAGTTAGAGTATTAACTGGCAGAGTGGGAACCTGAGTATTAGAATGGGGATTTACGGCCAAGTTCCAATGAACTGGGCAACTCGAACCACTGAACTCTACTAAACCCCTTTTGCCAAATAGAAGCAGCCCTTCCTCCCTGTCTAAGGAGGTTAATCTCCTTTTACCTGAAGAACCTATAATTACCTCCCCTGAAATATTTTGCCTTGCAAGAAATTGCTGATCTTTCTTTGAACATAGTCCCCCTAACTTTACTGCTCCTATAACCAGACTCAAGTCCCAGCAGAAGCAAGAGGGGAAGCTACAACATGTGACTTATAAGGAGATACAGTAAAAACTAAAGGAATTAAGTGACTTTACCAGTCTATATCAAAAGAAATCTAAATAAAATCAATTCTCAGACTTGAGCTAGTTTATATACCCAGAGTGCCTTAAATAAAGAAAGGCCCCCTACACACAAAAAAAATTTATATTGTATATCTTCCTTCTAACTGTCCCCAAAGGCACCTATGGCCATAATCAAGGTGACTATGCATTGGACAAGAAAAAAATAACAGGACTTTTCAGGGATTATTGGACATTCACTAATTCCCAGAGATCTCAAGCATCACTGTCTGCACTAGTCAGAGTAGGATTTTCTGACAACTGGGTGATGAGTGAAGTTTTAGCTCAAGTCTGTCTCCTAACAGTCACAGTGGGTACCCTAATGGCCAACAAAATCATCACTGTATGCCACTGAGATTATGTGGTTTTTCATTATGCAACATTACTGTGGCAACAGATAACCGATGTAATTGATTTTAAAAAATTTAGGGGAGGTTAAATTCAAAGGACCTGATTTTTACATGTGATAACTGGTAGCGGGTCTATTTACAGATAGTAAGAGTGAAGGATAAGGGAAAGACAATTTACTTGTTCAAGGTCACAAAGGATAATACTAGAAGTTGTCCAGTTGTTATTCTATGTTGTGATGACATGTAAAAGCAAGGTGTAATTACCTTGCGAAGAAGTTTTCATGCCCCATTTAACTAATAGACATCTGTAAAGTAGGTGGCAGGAAATTAAAATGATGTTCTAACTTTCTTTATATTTTATTATCTTTTAGCCATCATTGTATTGTTGCCTATTGCTCTCTCTACTTCTCTGCCTAATATCCCACTGCTGATTTATAGCAAAACATGCCCCAGACTGTAGTCACCTTTTCCTTTAAAATGAAGTAGTGAGGTCCAAGCTCAGCTGCATGCGCGAGAAGCAAGGGGCCAACGACAAGGTGTGACACTCAATAGCACGAGAAAATCAGCTTGTCCTAACTGAACACCCCCACGGGATTCCCTAAGTAGCTCCTTTCATCATCCCTTGGGTTCTTACATTAAAAGGTGCTGGGAAAATGCAAATATTCCTTGAGAAGCATAACATAAAATGCAAGCATGGAAGATTTTTTGTTAGTGGGGGAGGCTGAGAGGAAGGGAAATGGTGTGGAGGAGGAAGGCCAAGTCTAGTGTGGCCAGTGGAAGCAAAGCCCAAGTAGACAAGCAGCCCCTCTGCCCGGAGTCAGGGTGATCCTCCAGAGGTGACTCGGGAGAGATAATGGAAGTTGGGGGCAGGTGTGTCTCCTTCTTTGTTTGAAGGAGGCCAGTGGCTCCTTTCTGGGAATAAGAGCAGGATATGATCAGTCTCAAGGGCACAAGAACAAAAGTGATAAAACACTAAAAATAATTCGTAAATTGGAGATTAGAAGAACCGGAGCTGGGCTCCAGCTTGACCACAAATTAGCTGCATGACCTTTGACAGTCACCTCACCTCTTTAGCTTCGCCCCTCGTCCTCCAAGTGCGCAGCCTCAGACCTCTCCTGCATTCTCACTGTGAGCGTTCCCTGGTGGAGCCTCCGGATCTAGACAAGGAACACAACAGAATATTATTTTTAAATCCCAGCAAGTCCCAGTGTCTAACTGCAGTTTGTGAGTAGGAGTGCCATGTGTGGCTGTCAGAACAACCGCATCTAGCGCTCACAGACCCCAATTCCTTATCACTGAGGCTAGTGTGCGCATGACTTGTGGGTCTTTGCCATCACTGGCACTGGCGGCCCTTGTTGACTTAACGGCACTGTTTCCAGAGAAGATAACTGCAGAGCCCTCTTTGTTGTGACACTCGAGGCAGCAGGTGGTTGTGGTTTCAGAATGGGTCTCTGTACTCACCCTCTTGCTTACTCAAACTTCTCTTCAAATCATATCAGTCTCCTGGATATTGATGCCCTGAATCTCACCATCAGTTGTAAGACCTGCCACTTCACACCACACCAAAAATATTGTTCCTAATTTCCTTGATCTCAGGCTTTAGAGTTTAATTACCAGAGGCCCACCGCTGCACCCTTTAGCTGCTGTGCAGTTTTCAAAGGTCTTTATAAATTCTTTGCAAATGCTGATTAATTCTCTCAACAAACGAGTAAGGAAATTTCTATAGAAACCAGTTTTTTCATATAACAAAACTGACATATAGAGCCCAAGAACTGACCTTTAGTACATCACACGTGGGCCTGAGACTAGATCATAAGACACCAAAGTGACACAGTACTCTCTCTGGAGGCTCTAAGGCTCTCACATTTGCAAATCCCCGATCCATTAAAAATTTCCCTGACTCTGTTTTCACAGCTAAGGATATAAAGTCTGTAATACTGTCAGACAGATGTGGACTAAGCCAGTCTCATCCTATGATCATTTCATATTAACAACTATTTATTAGGCTTTGTTTAGCATACTCCTACTTATGAGAAACACACATCTTTGCCCCACCATGGTAATGACAATGATAATTACAATTAGTCTACAGCATCTCTCATGCTTCGGCAACAAGAGACAACTCCTTTCAGCTAATGTTAACATATAGAAGGTATCAGATGGCTCCATATCTTACTAGCACAGTTTGTGACTTCAGGGTGAGAATGAAGTCTTCTAAACTATCCTACTTAGAATATCCATCTTAACTCATCATGTCTCTGGTAGAAACTGAAATGGTTTCTCAGGAAGCCGCTACCTCTACTCCAGTGAAATTTTCCCTGGGCAACCCCTGACCTTTTTCTGAGAGTTCACTTATCAAAGAAACCCACAGCTAACCAACACTCCCCTGACTTTGGTGGAAGTGGCTGGAGTGGGCCAATGAAAAGAAGGGAAATTACCTACATCTGTGCAAAGAGCATGTTCTCTTGAATTAGAGTGTAGCCTTGCACACCACTTTAGGCTCAAATGTATCCTAGCAGGTATTTGGGTGGTAGATTTGTCCAACTTCCTACAGATTAACTTGGATTAACTTGCATTGCCCTCACAGATCCAGGAGGAGTGAATAATGAAATCTGCCTGGAAATTATCAAATGGGCCCAGTCTGTCTAATCAACAGGCTTCCTGGTTTGCTTCAGGCATATATCTACAGTAGGAGAACTTCTCTACCCACACATTCCCTTGGTAAACAGACAAGTTGTTTCAGAATAGTCTCAAGGTTAAATCTATCCTCTCCTCTCCTTTCATTGTCATTGCCAATGCCCTGATTCAGGCCTTTGTCACATCTCACATGGATTCTTGCCAAGTGTCCCACTTGGACATTGGCCTCTAGTCTTGTCCTCTTTAATCCATTCTCTGCACTGTCACCAGAGTATTCTTTCTAAAATAAATGATCATGGGTATTCTGCAGAATAAAGTCTAAACTCTGTACCCTGGTATTCAAGGCCCGCCCAAACACAGCCATGACCTGGATTTCTAATCTGACCAACAATTTCCAATCTCCTGTCTCTTTTTCTCATGTCTAAGGGGATAACTTTAGTCATTTATTGACACATTAATTCTGTGTAAGAATCTAAACTCAGTGGCTTGATAAAACAATTATTTATTCTCAGGCTCCTATCAAAAAATTGGCCGGAGTAGCTTTGTTAGTGTGTACCCCATATAGGGCCCAGGCTGGAAGGGTACCAGCTACAAGGACAGTAGCTACCATCCCTTCTTTGTGAAAGAGAATAGAAGCTCCTGGAAAAGTGAGCAGGAGTACATGATACCTCTTAAGGCCTACATAGCTAAGAATGTACATACTGTCATATTTGCCCATATTTCCTTGGCCAAAACAAGTTGCATGGCCAAGTTCAACATGAATGGGGTAGGGAAGAATATTCTACATCTAGTAAGGGAAACTGCAATAATGCATAGCAAAAGGCTTTGCTGAAAAAATGATAAAATGATGGGAACAAATATCTATTGCTGAATAATAAATTATCCTTAAAATAGCAAATATTTATTGTCTCACAGCTTCTGTGAGTCAGGAATCCAGGAGCAGCTTAGCTGGGTAGTAGTGGCTCAGTGTTTCTCATGAGGTCTCAATTAAACTGTCAGTCAGTGTTATCCAAGGCTTGATGGCTGAACAATTGTTACAGAACAAACCTGGGGAGGGGGGTGGTGAATGATATACTATTACCGAATGGAGCACCCTTGTGCTCTGGGGGTCCCCCACCCCATACTAGGTTCTCCTTGCCTGCTGTCAGGGAAAGACATCTCTCAATGCCAGAGATTGGTGAAAAGGAAAAGGATTATTTATTTAAAGAGTTATACAAACTTAAGAGTAATGACTTAATGTCTTCATTGAGATCCCAAAGTCCTTTAGAATACTCACAAATGCATAGTCCTTCCTTCCCCCTCTGCCCAGTCTGGGGTACCATATCTCAGAAAAAGAAATAGAAGTCCATGTTCTTCTCTGCATAAGCCAAGTAGTCCCAAAAAGATGCCACATGGCTGCCATTCCTGGGTTTAAATCGCTGTGCCAATCTTCCTCTGCAGCATCATTTCCAACTCCTACCACAATTGCCCATAGCTGCCAGCTTTCCCGTATTTTTCTGGCTTTACTGGGCTGCCATAGTAAGTCTGGGCAGGTATGGCCCTGTGGTGTAGAACCAATCGTCTCCAAGCTCTTACGCAGGCTCTGTAACCAGGGGGAGTTGCCTCCCAGGTACATCACGGGTTGAAGTCACTCCCATCCCCCTGGCTCAAAGCTTGGCCAAAGCTGTTTAACATATCCATGAAACCAGTTAAAGGTTATAGATATGTTAAATGACTGTTCTAGAGGTCATCTGCAAAACTGTTGCTATTCAAAACAACTCTCAATGGCCCTGTTCCATGCGTCCCATTCCCCAGCTCAGACTTATAGGGGTGAGGACATCCTATATATATATATATATATATATATATATTTTTTTTTTCCCTAATATTTCCTGGACACCGAGTTCTGGGCCCCATTACAAATCCCTATTTGGGGCCCCACCTTGGCTGCGCCCTGCTACAGAATGAGCTTCCAAGCTCACTCCCCTGGTTGTTGACAGATATGTTCTTCTCCATGTGGGCCTCTCCAAAGTCTACCTCTCCCCACACCTTGGCTGCCAGCTTCCCCCAGAGTGAATGATCCAAAAAGAAGAAAAACAGAACCCAAGACAGAGACACTAAATTTTATAACTTTATCTTAAAAGTGATGGACCATCACGTCTTTCGTATCCTATTGATTGTGCAGACCAACCCTTCTACACTTTGGGGGGTGCTCTGCAAGGATTGGAAACCAGGAGGGAGGGTCTTCAGGGGGCCATCTTGGAAGCTGGCCATCAGACTTCCTTTAAAATACCACATTTCGTTATCCCCAGAAACTGGAAAACTGTTTCCACAGTTCAGGGTCAAAACTATTTCAGTGAACCCAGCAATACCAGTTTCCCAGAATTCTTTGTCAAATCATGTTATTTTTTATACCAAAAATAGTAGCTATACATATAAATGGTTTTCAAACTTTAGGCTTTTGTTTTACATGTTTGTCTTCTGCCCATCTGTTTTCTGCACACTGGCACATACCCATTTCCACTTACTCTCCACCCCATCCCCCGTCAACCAGATGAGCTCTCACACGTACCTCTTTCCGTTCAGCCCAAATGTTGTCCTGTGTGTCCCCCACAGTACTTTGTGCACACATCGGTCAGAAGCCCTTAACCTACCCTAGAGTGAGTATTCTTTTCAATCTCCTCATCGAGACTGTGAGAGTTCCAGGGCCCCATAGTTGGTATAATAGCCCTCAATAAATTTTGAAAGAAAGCATGAGAGGGAAGACAGGAAAAACGGAGAGAACACAGGGTCACATCCTGACAGGTTTCCAAACACCAGTTTTCTACCATCAGCTGGTTAATTTGTTTCAATATGCCAGGCAGTGCTAGATGCTTTCATACTCATCATCTCATTAAATCCTTGTAATAATCTAGCAAATAAGAATCATTTTGAGAAGGTTTGGCTTACAAGGTCAAAAAAAATTAAATAATTTTCCAAGGAAGTGGTAAAACCAGGATTTCCTTCTTGACTTGTACATTACAAAGTCATCCTTTCCACATGATTCCAATCAGTTTCTGCAGAGCCCATTGCTTTTGCGGTGCTGAACAGTGTGTCCACTACTTCCTAGAACTAGCTCTTGCACTTAGCAATCTTCCGGTGTCGGGCCCCTAAAGTCGTCAATTAGGGTACTCTCTAACCAGTGGCTCTCTTTTCACTTGTGTCTTCATTAGGGTTCAGGAACCCACAGCCAAGTAAAGCCTTGAAGGTCTCCCTCTCATCTAAGAGGGAGAGTTGTGTGTGAAAGAGTAGGCACGTTACAAAGGAACCTGGAGAAACCCAGAGCCCTGTGGGTGGGAAGAACCCAGCAGCAAAGTCCAGCTGCCTACATATACTCACACAAAGAGGGGAAGGGCCTGAACTCAGGCATCCCACCATAGATGTCCACCCCTGGAGCCAGGCAGAGAGCCCCGTGGGCTTTGACATTAAAAGTCCCATCTCCTGGGAAGTTGTGCAGATCAAATGCAGGGTATTAAAGGTAGCATTAACATACGGGGTCCGGCAGAAGTAACCCCTGTTTGAGTCTGGTTGGTAGGGTAATAATATGAGTGTAATAATTTATAGTTTTCATTTGAACATTTCACCTGAAATGTCATACGGTGTGCTTGAGTGTGATATTGTTATGTTACAGATTTGCATGCTTATGATTGTGTAATAAAAGATGTCGTAATGAAAAAGGGGTGTTATTTGTGCTGGACCCTGTACTTTTGAAAACCATTATTTATGTTAACTTTTTTCCAGCCAGCTAACTTGGGCATATATCTATATACAAATATAAATATAAATAAATACACATATAATATATAAGTAATATGTCATAGATATGGCTTTGCTTTCTTTTTTCTTCTGCTGGCTCTCTCCTCCACACTTCTTACCCACATGGTGTTGAAACCGAAAAGGTGTTTTTTTCTCCATATTCCCATGCACACTTGTACATATACTAAGGAGGAGTCCTTACGTATTTAACAATAATGGAAATCACATTACACAAGCTTCATGCATTTCTCAATCAATAGTATGTCATAGAAATTTCCCCAGGTCAGGTCAAGTGGTATAACATAGTTCTACACTATTTTTTTGAAAATTGCACAATATGTGTTGACAAGATTGGTCCATTTTTTACCTATTCTGCTCCATATTTTTAAAATCTGTTCTTCTTTTATTGGCACTTACTTGTATCCAGCCCTCCTCCTCCTCTTCCCCCACCCCCTCCTCCTTCTAGCACTACAAACAAGACTGCGATAAGATCTACAGGTAGAGCTCCAAGTTTTGGTGTTCTATTTCCGTGAGATACATGCCCAGGAAAGGACTACTGGCTCAAAGGCAATATGTATTTTGGCTCTTAGAAATTGTTTCCAGTCTGATGGGACTAGTGAGAGAGCTATTGTTACTTAGGCTCACTTCCCGGACTACCAGTAACAGTGAGCATTTCTTCAGGTACTTGTTCCCATTGTCATTCTTTCCCTAGTGAATTGTTTTTCCAACATCACTTGCTTTCTTTGTATTAAATGTCTTTTATTAACTTATAAGAGCTCTTCAAGTATCATAGACAAAATTTTGTTTTCTTCTATATTGGAGCTATAGTATTCCATATTTTTGATTTGTTTCTTGACATTTTTTATGATCTCTATTGATTTCACTGTTATCTTTGTGTGTATATATATATATGTATATATTTACATATTCTTCTATAGAGTGGTTTTTCTGTCTTGGTTAAAAAAGTGTCCTCTAGCCTAGATTATTCATAAACTTTCCTACTTTTTCTTGTATTTTGTTGTATTATTTTTGCATTTATGTCTTCATTCTATCTGAAATACATCTGATTTTTGAGCATGGTGTACATGGCATCTAATTTTACCTTCATCCAGATGAAGGAACAGCAAGCACCACCTGTTTAAAAATCCATCATTTCCTCATTGAATCTCACCTTTGAAGTATATTAAATCCTCACATATGCTCACCCCCCCCTTTTTTTTTTGTTTCTTTATTCTGCTTTGCTGGTCTCGTTCTCTATTCCTATGACAACATTATATTTATTATGATTAGAAATTGTTCTGATATCTGGTAAAGCAAATCCAACTCAAAAAAAGGCCCCCTTCTTTTTTTTTTTTATCCTCGCCCTAAAGACTTGTTCAATGATTTTAGAGAGGGGAGAAGGGAGGAAGAGAGAGAAGGAGAGAAACATCAATGTGTGAGAGAAACATTGATTGGTTGCCTCTCGCGTGTACCCTGAATGGGAACTGAACCCACAACCTAGGCATGTGCCCTGACTAGGAATCAAACCCACAACCTTCCAGTTTATGAGACAATGGTCCAGCCAACTGAGTCACACTGGCCAGGGCCTCATACCTTTTTTATTCATATTTTTCTAGCTATTCTTGGACATTAATTCTTCTACATGATGTTTAAGATGATTTTATCCAATTCCAAGGGGAAAATTTATTGAGATTCTCATTAAAGTTTAATTAAAATTTTACATTAGTTTTAGGAAGGTTTATTTATAATTCTAAGGCTTTCTTTTCAAGAATGAAGTACATCGTCATAAATCTTTTATAATTGTTATTGCTACGAGAATGAACTGTTTTCCCTATTTTCATTTTAGGTGCTTATGGTAATAGAGAGGAAAACTAAAGATTTGTGTGCATTTATCTTATCGATAGCTACCTACATAATGCTTTCATTAATTCTAGTATTTATTTTATTTTAATTGTTCGATAATTCTAGTATTTTTTTTACTAGACATTCTGATTCCTAAGTATACGGTTGCTGATCAAGCAAAAGAGATTATTTTTCTTCTTTTCCAAGGTTTATACAAATAATTTTAATTTTTAAAAATATCATTGCATTCACTAGAAACCCAAGCCAATATTAAGTAATAATATTGATGACAGTCAATCTCATCTAGTTCCTGATTTTAACCAGAATGGTTTTAGCAAGGTTGTGTAATTTGGAAAAAGAATTTTGTCACTGTCTAAGAGCTCATTTCCCCAATACTCTTCATGTGCTGAGACTTGACCAGGGATTTTCCATGAAATGGCGTGTTATCACTTTCCTGTAGCTCCACACTGAAGGGCGACTCAAAGATGAGGTGATCAGAGGGAGTACCAGCGTTGGTGGAACTCCTCCCCTACCCGGAGGAGCAGCTGCCTCGTGGAACACCACACTGGAAGCAAAAGTGAAAGTGGCAGTCAGGGCACAGGAAAACTACCTGTGCACTGGTGAGGAGCTCTCCACCTGCCACCACATCCCCGAGGTTCTCCCTTCCTGCTGTTTACAGGATCAGCCATTTTCTTTCAAAATCTAGTTTGCCCCAATCCAAATCTCTCATTCCACAAGTCTGGGCAAGTCTGGGCAAGTCTGGGCACCCACTGCGGGCTTTCCCTTCCATCACCCTAAGGACTCTTGAAGTCTCACTCCCTCCTCCAAGTCAGAGGTACTAAGTATAGGATTCATAGGCCCCATTACTTACTACCACCCACTGGTAAGTCCCTGCAGTAACATTTTACTACAAACACACGAGTGAAAATCTGGCTACCCAGGCACAGCAAAGGAGGATCGTCAGCCATCATTAATGAATTAAATATCTAGGGCAAGGTTTCTCTATTGACATTGGGGGCCAAATAACTCTTTGTTGTGGACTGTCCTATGCAAATATAGCAGCATATCTGGCCTCTTTAAATGCCCGTAGTGTCTCCATTTCCAGTTGTGACAACCAAAAACATCTCCAAACTTTACCTTAGGTCCCCCGATGGGGATAGGGATGGGGGTGCCAAATCATCTGCCTAGAATTGAGAATCGAGAATCACTGCCCTAGGCTCTATGCCCTGAAGCACACTACCTGGAATTGCCACATAGGAAATAGCTCATTTGCAAATCATTGCCTGTAAATTGACACATCTGCCCTTGTCGTTTCCAATTTAGAACCTATTTGAAACTACTGCTTCTTCCCTCTATTCACAGAGCTTTAATACGTATGGCTTGCTTCTTCCGCCTGGCAGTCACCCAGGCCTCTTGCTGAAAGATACTGGCTCAGAGATCCTGTAAGATAATTTTCTGTGTTCCACAGTGAGGTCAGTTCACACCTGTGTTATCAATTTTTAGTTGCAAGAGTGAAATAATTTTATTCAGCTTGCTAGTGTATCACTCAGCATGAAGTGGCATGTACTTCGGTTCTTACTGATGATGGAGATAAAATATGTGAAACTTTCAGAACTTCAGTTTTCAAAAAGAAATTAGCTGTCCCTTGAGCAGCCTGACACTGCAGTTTGGCTGATGATATCCCAGTAAACAACCTACAAACAAACTCTTGACTCTAGAAAAAACAGGAGCTATTTATAGGTAAGAAATGATTTTCAAGTGGGTGGATCAAAGGGAAAAAACAAGTAGAAAAAAAGTCAGCAAGGAAACTCCCGTTCACCCAGTACCTTGAAGTGAGGAACTGTAGGGCCATTGACCAAAATGGAAAATCTGCATCACAGTTACTAATGGAGAAATGGTGTTTTGGTGACTTTTCAGCCTGTTGAAAATGTCAGCTCATTTTGTTTGACACAACCACAGATCAATTAAACACATAAAACCTGAAGACGTGTCCTCAGCACTAAGGAAACAAAGGGATTTCAACCAGGATCTTGGAACCATCTGAGGAAAGAGTGAAGAAAGGCAATATATAAAGTGGGTCACTTTAACCAAGTTGCTAAAATTGTTGACTTCGTGAAGGTTGAGGCATGAGGCAAATCCCCATTCTTGTTCTAACTAGCCTAGGAACTTACTTATTTAAATTTTCCAGTCCTGCGTCATTGCCTGGATATGCATCTGGACCTCCAGATATGTCTGTATTACCCCCTGGAAGACTCACGTATACATCCACCTGACGCCTATGGTCCCAACCCCTGGATGTGACCTGCCTTCCTGACACCCATCTTCCAGACCACCTGGCATTCATCCTTCTGACCACTTGTTTGTCGTCTGATGGATAACCATCCTGGACAATACCCAGGGCTAAGAACGAAGCACATGATTCTCAAGAATGTACTTTTTACTATGAGTACTTTTAACTTTTCTCTCTTCTTTGAAACATTCCTGGGTTTTTACCTAGCTGTACTTTCGGTTTGCAAACTCTAAGACTCTTGAATAAATCTCTATCATTTATTTCTAGCAAAGCCTCCAGACTCATTCTGAGTTCCTTCATCACATCAATCAGATGAGATGTATCCTAGCGATAGGGATGCTAGTAAAAGGCTATCTCTTGGGCACCTGAGGTCCCTGCTCTAAGGCTGTGTGAGATAGGCCTCTGTGTGCATGTGAATGCGAAGGGCCTCAGCATGCTGAAATGCTGCCATGCCACTGCTGCTCTCTTTTTTACTAAAGAAAATTAGAAAACTTTGAATTGTCCTTGGAGGAAGTCCTGTTTGAGACAGGAGACTGGGCTGCAAACAGCTCTGAGGTCAAGGGGACAGCATTCTGCAAGGGTCAGTCTGGCGGGCCCTGCAGAGGCAAAGGATGGTTCTTGAGGAAGTTGAGCTGATTGGTATTCTCCTTCCAATCAGCTGCTCAGGGCTGTGTCTCCTGGCTTCTGGCTCTCATGGCTCCTGACTTCACTAGGATTTGGGACAAAAGGTCAAGGCGAAGAGCAGTAATTGGTTGATGCAGCCTGTGGTTCCCAGAGAACAGGGACAGATTTTGATGGCAGGGATCTGCGGGTCTGAGACCTATATCCAGGGTCAGGCACACCTCATTTCATTGCGCTTTGCTTTGTTGTGCTTCACAGACATTGCATTTTTTTTTTAGAAATTGAAGGTTTGTGGCAACTCTACATTGAGCAAGTCTGTCAGTGCCATTTTTGTAACAGCTTTGGCTCATTATCTGACTCTGTCACATTTTAATAATTTTGCAATATATCCCACTTTTTCATTATTATTAATTTGTTATGGTGACCTGTGATCAGTGGTCTTTTATGTTGCTACTGTAGTTGTTTTGGGGTGCCACAAACCACACCCATGTGAGAGGACAAACTTAACCAATGAACGTTGTATGTGTTCTGACTGTTCTACCAAACATCCCCTTGCCCCTCTCCCTCTCCTCAGGTCTCCCAATCCCCCAAAACACATTAATATTGAAATTAAGCCAATGAATAACTCTACAATGGCCTGTAAGTGTTCAAGTGAAAGGATGTTTTCAGTTTAAATCAAAAGCTAAAAATGATCAAGCTTAGTGAGGAAGGTATATTGAAAGCCAAGATAGGCCAAACTCTAGGCATCTTGTGCCAAACATTTATCCAACTCGTGAATGCAAAGAAAAAGTTCTTGAAGGAAATTAATAGTGCTACTCCAGTGAAAACACAAATGGCCAGAAAGCTAAACAGCCTGATTGCTCACAGGGAGCAAGTTTTGGTGGTCTGGATAGATCAACCTAACCACAACATTCCCTTGAGCCAAAGCCTAGGGCAAGGCCCTAACTTTCTTCAATTCTCTGAAGGCTAAGAAAGGTGAGAAAGCTGCAGAGGGAGCGTTTGAAGCTAGCAGAGTTTGGTTCATGGGATTTAAGGAAACAACTATGTCTGTAACATAAAAGTGCAAGGTGAAGGACACAGTAAGTGCTGACGAAAAAGCCACAGCGAGATGTCCAGACGATGTATTTAAGATAATTAGTGAAGGTGGTCACACTAAACAGCAGATTCTCAGTGTAGGTGAAATAGCCTTATATTGGAAGATGTCATCTAGGACTTCCATAGCTGAAAAGGAAAAGTCAATGCCTGGCTTCAGATCTTCAAAGGACAAGCTAACTCTCTTGTTAGCGGGCTAATGCAGCTGGTAACTTTAAGTGGAAGCCAATGCCCATTTACCATTCCAAAAATTCTGGGGCCCTTAAGTGTTATGACAAAACTACTCTGCCTGTGTCTATAAATAGAGTAACAAAGCCCGGATGACAGCACTTCTGTCTACAACATGGCTTCCTAAATATTTTAAGCCCATTGTTGAGATTGACCGCTCAGATAAAAATATTCCTTTCAAAATATTACTTCTCACTTACAATGCACCTTGTCACCCAACAGCTCTGCTGGAGACATACAATCAAATTAATGTTGTTTTCCTGCCTGCTAACACAGCATCTGCAGCCTATGTATGCATCAGGGAATAATTTTGCCTTTCAGGCCCTACTATTTATGAACTACACTTCGTAGGTCTATAGCTGTCATAGATAGTGATTCTTCCGATGGGGCTAGGCAAAGGAAATTGAAAACCTTCTGGAAAAGATTCATCATTGTAGATGCCACTAAGAGCATTCATGATCTATGGGAAGAAGTCAAAATGTGAACATTAACAGGAGCATGGAGGAAGTTGATTCCAACCCTCATGCATGATGCTGAGGATCCAAGACTCCAGTGGAAGAGGTAACTGCCGATGTGGTAGAAATAGCTAGCGAGCTAGAATTAGAAGTGGAGCCTGAAGATGGGCCTAAATAGCTACACTCCCATGAGAAATCTTTAATGGATGAGAAGTTGCTTCTATGGATGAACAAAGTGTTTCTCGAGATAAACTCTACTCATGGTGAAGATGCTGTGAAGATTATTGAAATGACAACAAAGCATTTAGAATATTACATAAATTTAGTCGATAACACAGCCACAGAGTTAGAGAGGATTCCACTTTTGCAAGAGGTTCTACTGCGGGTAAAGTCCTATCAAACGGCATCTCATGCTACAGAGAAATCATTCGTGAAAGGCAGAGCCCATCACTGCGGCAAAGGGCATTGTTGCTTTAGGTTAAGAAGTTGCCACAGCCACCCCAGCCTTCGGCAACCACCACCTTGACTGGTCAGCAGCTGTCAAGATTGAGTCAAGACCGGAAAAGATATTATGACTCTCTGAAAGCTCAGATGATGGTTAGCATTTTTTAGCAATGAAGGATCTAAAATTAAGTTATTCACATTGGGTTTTTTTAGACATAATGCTATTTTACACTAAATAGACTAAAGCATAGTATAAACATAACTCTTAAGTGCACTGGGAAAGCAAAAACATTGTGTGACTCACTTTATTGTGAGATTCACTTTATTGCAGTTGTCTGGAACCAACCCCACCGCATCTCTGAAATAAGCCTGCACAGATGTTACCAATCTTCACCAGATATCAGCAAACTTTTTTCTGCAAAAGGCAATAGATATTTTACACCATAAGGTCTCTGCCACAACTAGTTAACTCTGCCAGTGTAGCCCCAAAGCACTCTAGACAATATGTAGAAGAATGGGTTTGGCTGTCTCCAAATAAAACTATTCTTACAAAAATAGGTGGTGAGCTGGATTTGGCCCATCGGCCATAGTTTGCCAACTCCTGACCTTGATGAATGGCATCACACACAGTTACTTCTCCCCGTCCGAAAAGGCCACTCCTTCGAATCTTTCTGGCCCCATCCAAGGTCATTGTCTCTTTTCTCTTAATGCCTCCTTCTGACCCCAGTCTTTTCTTCTCCAATAAATATTTTCCACTGCTGATAATATTATCTTCTTAGAATATGTAATTAACCTACCATCCCCACCTCAAAAATCTTTCATAGTTCCTGCTTAGAGTAAAAATCTAAATTCCTCAATACTGCATTCAGATCCCACATAATTCATCATGCCTTCACACACACACATCCTGAGCTCCCATCACAGTAGCCAAGGTGCCGCTCCCCACACCTGCCAGGCATTGATCCCCCTCCCAACTTGGTCTAGACATGCCCTCTGCCCTGCACAATCATCCCACCATCCCTACCTGCCAGTCATTTTCATCCTTACACTATTACTTCAAATTCAATTTCCCAATGACACCTTTCCTTTCTGCCTACCGAATATGATATGCCCCCTTCCTGGGCTTCCACAGAACTGATCGTATCCCTCTCTTAAAACAGCATGTCTTCAATTAAAGTTATTTCCATTTGCTGCCCCCATTCAGTAAATTACATGCTCCCTGGTCATCTTTCATTTATCTTTATATATCCATAGTATGCACATCCCATCACTCGGTCATTCATCCATTAACAGGTATGTTTTGTGGACCCACTGTATGTTTTCGGATGTTCTCAGTGCTGGGAAGATAGCCATAAATAGACAGTGTCCCTGCCTTCAGGCTTACGTGGTGGTGTGGAAAATCAGATATAAATCAACAAATCAATATATAAGATCATTTCGGATAGCGATAAACACTGTTGGAAGAACAACATAGGGTGATTTGTCAGGGAAGCGAGGGTGTGGGCAGGCAAAAAGCCTCTTTTGCTTCCGAGAGCAGGGAATGCCCCTCGAGATGATGTTTGACTTGCCAGCCAGTGCTGATGATAAACTGAATACTGAATGGTGAGATGCAACCACTTACGCAAAGCTCTGCGCAGAGAAAGTACTTTTAAGTGTCCCTTAAAGAAATAGCAATGACAGGATTCCTGCAATGTAATAAATTATAACATCGTTTAAAAAGAATAAAGCAGGTATATTTATCTGTGCATATGTGAAAAGATACCTAAAATATACTGTTAAGTGAATATAAAAGCAACTTGCAGAAAGGTGTAAAACCTGTTTTCATTTGTGAAATTTGAAAAACATATATATACACATGTTAATCCATGCTAAGAAATTCCTGGAAAAATAGACAAGTGAAAGTTAAGACACAATGAGGGGATTTGATACATTTTTTAATTTTCCTTTTACACCTGTCTGTACAGTTTAAAATTTTTACAAACATATGTCCCTTCTATAAATTTACTCAGGAAAAACAATCTATTTCTCATGGAAAAAAAATCTTCTTATGAAGACTTGCTCAGTTTTTTCAGTCTGTAACTGATGGGTAATTTTTCCCTGACATATTGAAAAAAAATCTTCTCATTCTCTTTATTATTATTGAAACATTTGTCTCTTTCCTCACACCTAGGGGTGTGAGCAAGGGTAACCTTTCCGTACACCTGACAAACACACACACACACACACACACACACACACACAGCTGCTCACCCTCACAATTCATCAAGGGCATCTTTCTTGACATACCCCAATGTCCTGAAGCATTGATTGAGATGCACTGTTCTAAGCAGGCTGGAGTCACCAAATAAAATAGAGGACACCCAGCTAAGTCTGAGTTTCAGATAAACAGGGAATAATCTTTGAATGTAAATATGTCCCAAATATTCCACACCAGAAATTGTACTACACCATTTTTCCTTGTTCCTTGGAAATTCAAATTTAACTGAGTTTCCCGTAGTTTTTTAATTTGCTAAGTCTGACAACCCCCAAACAGGCCTACATTCTGGATGAAAGATGCTAAAATCATGGGTGAAGGGCATTGGGTCTTCTCCATGAACACTCCCTCTGCCGAACTGGAAGAATAACGGTGCATTTTTCCAAATCCTGACTCTATCTGAAATACTCCCGGTGACTCCCTATTCATTGCCTTCTCAAAAGCACATCTACGCAGGGTAGGGCGTGGCTGTGTGTTTCCGTGTTTACTGCGTTGTCCTCCTCCCTGGAACCTGGTCTGCATCCTTGCTGCCTTCGTTAGAGAGTCCGGCAGAGAGAGTCCTTGCTCTCCCGCGGATCTTCATCTTCGGGGTCGGGGGCACAGGGCTCCAGAGCCAGGACTCTGCTTCCCTTTGGGCAGTGGTGCTGAGCCCCGGCTGCACATCAGAATCGCCCGAAACACATTTCAGACATGCTCATGCCCGCACCACACACAAGATACAGGAATGCAGAATCTTGAGCAGCGGGACCATCTGTAACCCACCCTCAAGCTTGAAAGTTCCATAAAATGGTACCTTTCAAACCTTCTGTACACACAGATAAGCTTGGGATGCTGTTGAAGTACGAATCCTGATCCTGTAGTTTTGGGGTGGGGGCCTGAGAGTCTGCACTCACAACAAGCTCCCAGGTGATGCTAATGCTTCTTGGTCTTTGAGAAGCAAGGCCATTAAAAAAAAAAAAAAAAAAAAAAAAAAAAAAAAAAAAAAAAAAAAAAAAAAAAAAAAAAAAACAGGACTCAATGACAAAATCAAAGTCATTGCTACTTTTTATTTTACTATTAATATAACAGGCAAAAAGCATATTGTCATGAGACTGGCAATAAAACTCTCCTTGGACCCACAACGCCCCAAGACGAGCGCCATATGTGCATTCCCGTTTCGAGCAGCAACTTCCCTGGATTCATTTCCTATCCGTGGGAAGCTGAAAAGAAAATAACACTGCTTTAAATTTCAGCACACAGATTTTTTTCCAGACACAAATAGAAACCTCAGGCTAAAACTTCCTGTATAAGGGTCGTGAAAGCCCAGCAGATTCGCCAGACTCAGCCGCGGGATTTAGATGTTGTCCTTCCTATTTAGAATCAGAAGGGACAACATTTCAATGGACCCCCTGGAGGAAGGGAAATGGGCGTGGTCACCTCGGGAGGGCCCTGCAGCCCTCCAGGGGCCATAACCCACACTGCACCCCACCCCCAGCCTGGAAACAGCCTGCGTGGACTTTCCGAGTGAAGATTTGACAGGCTGTGGACAGCAGCGAGGTGCTGGAGCTCCCCAGGCTCTGGATCTCCGCCCTTTCACTGACCAGCTCTGTGACCTAGGACAAGTTGTGTCACCTCCTTTAAGCCTTAGACCCCTTGGGTATCTTCTGTAAAAAAAGCAATACAAATGTACAAATGGATGTTTAGGTGAGATTATAGGTAAGGTATTTGGTATTAGTCTTGAAGGCAAATGACAGGCAGCAGGTTTTTTCCCACTTCATGGAAAAAGAACTCTGTCTCGTGACCAGAGCTATTTCTTTTCAAGGCCGAGGAAGAGGGAAGTAAGGGCAGCCTGAGTACTCTCTGCACCCTTCATAGGGGCAGAGACTAGCAGAGGTTGTATCTATAAGTGGGGTCTGCAAAAGGCAGGGGAGAGGAGCCAGGGAAAAGAAAAATGCCATAGCTTTTTAATATGGATGAGAAGCTGCCTGCTCTCTCCTAAGCAAATGAGAAACAATAAAGCAAAAAATTTAACCCTATTTACAGGTAGTCTCCAGAATAAAGGGGAAAATGGTAGAGGGGATGTTGTGTAGAGCCACATCTCCGTGCAAAACCTACCAGTACTGAGTCTGACTTCTGCCCAATAATCTCTGACTTGTTCCAGGAAAGGGAAGAGAAAAATGCAGGAAGAGCAGGTAACCCTTGAAATGCCAGTGCCAGTCCCACAGAGCAGCTTCCAGAGACAAGGAGTGGGTGGACTCCCAGACTCAGATTCAGATTCTATCTTTAGCCTGCACCTTGTGAAGCTGCTCTGCAGTTCCGGGGAAAAGATTGGTGTGAAGGCAGCTAAGAATAGCAACTCAAATCAGACTGGAATGAGATGAGTTTCAGTCAGCCACGTCTCACCCCGATTGAACACCTATAACGCTGGAGAGTTGAAGCTACCAGACGAGCCGGAGTTTAGACCCATAATGGTGATGACAAGAGCTGGAATTTATTGGGTGATTAGGACCCTTAGGCTTTGTGATAAGCACTTCGCACAGATGGATTCACCTTTGTTTGTTTAATCTTGTGTGTGTGATTTTATGTTGGAAATAATTTTTAAAATTCTCAACCCCCAACCCCTCCCTTTTGGCAACCATCAGCTTGTTCTCCATATTTGTGAGTCTGTTTTCTATTTTGTTTCATTTATACATTTATTTGATTTTTAGTTTCCACATGTGTGTGAGATTATTCAGTATTTCTCTTTCTCTTTCTGACTTATTTCACTTAGCATATTACCCTCTAGGTCCACCTGTGTTGTTGCAAATGGCTATGTTTCTTTTTTATGGTTAAGTAATATGCCATTATATATGTCTAATATCTTCTTTACCCATTCATCTATTGATGAACATGTGGGTTGCTTCCATAGCTTGGCTATTGTAGATGATGCTGCAGTGAACATAGGACTGCATATATCTTCTTGATTTAGTGTTTTTGTTTTCTTAGGATAAATACCCAGAAGTGAGATTACTGGATCATATGGTAATCCTATTTTAAATTTTTTGAGAGCCCTCCATACAGTTTCCCACAGTGGCTGCACCAATTTACAATCCCACCAACGGTGCACAAGGGTACCCCTTTTCTCCACATCTTCACCAACACTTGTTGTTTGTGGACTTGTTGGTGACAGCCATTCTATTAGGTAGGAGATGGCATCTCATTGTGGTTTTAATTTGCAGTTCCCTGATGATTAGTGATGTTTAACATCTTTTCTCTTTTTTAATCTTCAATTCCCTTTAATTTTTAATTTTAAATTCCCCCAATATTTCCTGTAACCACCTGGCACCATACATAGTTATTATAATATTATTGCCATTATTTCCTATGCGGTACTTTACATCCCATGACTACTTTGTAACTACCAATCTGTGGTTCTTAATCCCTTCACCTCTTTCACCGAGTTCCCAGCCTCCTCCCCTCTGGCATCCACCACTCCACTTTCTATGAGTCTATGAGTCTGTTTCAATTTTATTGTTCATTTATTTTGTTCTTTAGGTTCCACACATAAGTGAAATCCTATGGTATTTGTCTTTTTCTGTCTGACTCATTTCATTTAGCATAATATCTTCTAGGTCCACCCATGTTGTTGCAAATGATAAGATTTCATTATTTTTATGGCCAAGTAATATTCCATTGTGTGTGTACACACACACATATACATATACATATCACAACTCTTTAATCCACTCATCTTTTGATGAGCATTTGGGTTGCTTCCATATTTTGGCTATTGTAAATAATGTTGCAATAAGCATAGGGTTGCATATATTCTTTTAAATTAGTGTTTTAGGTGTTTTGCATAAATACCCAGAAGTATTTATGGGTACACTGGGTCATAAGGCAGTTCCATATTTAATTTTATGAGGAAACTTCATACTGTTTTTCACAGTGGCTGCACCAGTCTCTATTCCCACCAACAGGATTCCCTTTTTTCCACATCCTTGCCAGTACTTGTCATTTGTGGATATATTGACAATAGCCATTCTAACAGGGTAATATCTCACTGTGGTTTTAATTTGCATCTTGCTGATGATCAGTGGTGTTGAACATCTTTTTGTGTTTCATTTAATACTTACCTCCATATTAGGAGTACCTCCATTTTACAACTGGGGATATTGATGTTTACAAATATCAGGAAACTATTCCAAGGTTACTCAGGCAGGTAGAGCTTAACAAAAACAGTGCTGGGAAATGAAAGAAAATCTGAAAGAACTGGAAGATAAAGGACCTTGACAAAGAGCGGAGACCTTCAAGTATAGGAAGGGCTAAATAATGGGGAAGTGCTATGGTTCACTATGAGAAATGAATCGTGATTTCTTACATTGCAGCAAGGGGCAAGGAATTAGACTCAATCTAAGAGGGGAATTTTTTGGATTGAGAAACTGGGAAACATAAATATTCGTTATTGAGGCACAATGTGAAACTGGCTTAATTTAAAAAAAATAGAGTGGCTTTTTACTTCTCTAGGTATGCCCCAAAGGACACCAGTTCTTTAAGACATTGGTAGATATAATCAAACACTCAGGAAATATGCTAAATCAAGTCAGACAGGTTTCCTTGCTGAAGGAGCTCTGAAGAGCTCTTGGTTGGTTAATGTACAGTGTGAATCTCTAGTAGTGCTGTTGTTTCCCAAACTTATTTGAATAGTCCTTTCTCAAACTAGTGTTCTCTCCAATGTGCATGGGGGACCCCTAGGGTTTTCTAAGACAATTGAAGAGTGGAACTTCCTGAAGACTGGGGACTGGCCTTGGTACTCAGTGTAGCCCCTGCACTTGGCCATCAGCACAAACATCACTTAAAGGATGGTGAGAAATACAGAATCTCAACCCCACCCAGTCCTACGGAATCAAAGCCTGCCTTTTAACAGTATGCCCTGATGATTTATTTGTAGATTAATGCCCGAGAAACTCAAAATTTCTTCAGTTCTCAGGATCTGGTCACGTAAAATCCCTTAGCAACAGCAGCCTAACATTAGCCATCTTCTGCATAACAAGCCACCCCAAAACTGACTGTCTTGAAGCACTAATTTATCATGATTCTGCAGTTTGACTCAGCTGTGTTGGTAGGTTCTTCTGCTTGGAGTGGCATGACCGAGGGTCAATCACTAGGTGGCCTTTATGGGCTGGACTGCAAGGTTCAAGGTTTCACTCAGCTATCTGATGCCTCGGTGCTTCTCTTTACAGCTTCTCTGCATGGATAGCTTGAGCTTCCTTAAAACACAGCACTGTAGTGTATTGGACTTCATAGCAGCTTATTTTCTTTTTTAAACTCTATTTTATTGATTATGCTATTACAGTTGTCCCAATTTTTCCTCCCTTGCCCCCCTCCACCCAGCATCCCCACTCCCTTAGGCATTCCCCACACCATTGTTCCTGTCCATGGGTCATGCATATAAGTTCTTTGCAAACAAGTTCTATTTCCTATAGTGCACTTTACATCCCCATGGCTATTCTGTAACTACCTATTTGTACTTCTTAATCCCCTCACCTCTTCACCTACTCCTCCACATCCCCTCCTATCTGACAACCATCAAACTGGTCTCCCTTTCCACAATACTGTCTCTGTTCTCCTTGTTTTCTTAGTTTGTTTTTCAGATTCAATTATTGGTAGATATGTACTCATTGCCATTTTATTGTTCATAGTTTTGATCTTTTTCTTAAATATGCCCCTTTAACATTTCGTATAATAATGGTTTGGTGATGATGAATTCCTTTAGTTTTTTTTCTTATCTGGAAGCTCTTTATCCGCTTCTCAATTCTAGATGATAGCTTTGCTGGGTAGAGCAATATTAGCAGTAGGTCCCTGCTTTTCATGACTCTGAATACTTCTTGCCAGTCCCTTCTAGCCTGCAAAGTTTCTTTTGAGAAATCAGCTGACAGGAAACTCCCCTGTAGGTAACTGACTTCTTGTCTCTTGCTGCTTTTAGGATTCTCTCCTTATCTTTAACCTTTTGCATTTTAATTATGGTGTGTCTTGGAGGGGGCCATCTTGTTTGGAACTGTCTGTGCTTCCAGGACTTACACGTCTACTTCCTTCACCAACTTAGGGAGGTTTTCTTGCATTATTTTTTCAAATAGACTTCCAATTTCTTATTCTTTCTCTTCTCCTTCTGACACCCCTATGATGTGAATAGGACCTCTTAAATTTGTTCCAGAGGCTGCTTATATTAACCTCCTTTTTTTGGATCTGACTGGTTGTTTTCTGCTTCCTTATGTTCCAAATCATTGATTTGATTCCTGGCTTCATCCACTCTACTGTTGTTTCCCTGTAAATTGTTCTTTACCTCAATTAGTGTGTCCTTTCATTCTGATTGGATCTTTTTGTGCTGCTGAGGTCCTCGCTAAGTTCCTTGAGTATCTTTATAAACAGAGTTTTGAGCTCTGCATCTGATAGATTGCTTATCTCCATTTTGGTTAGTTTTTTTTTTTTCCCTAGAGTTTTGATCTGTTGTTTCATTTGGGCCATGTTTCTTTGTGTCCTCATTTTGGCAGCCTCCCTGTGTTTGTTTCTATGTATCAGGTAGAGCTGCTATGACTCCCTGTCTTGGGAGCATGGCCTAATGTAGTAGGTGTCCTGTAGGGTCCGGTGGCATAGCCTCCCCTGTCACCCAAGCTGGGTACTCAAGGTGCAGCCTTCATGTGGACTAAGTACACCCTCCTCTTGTAGTTGAGCCTAGGTTGCTGTTGGCAGACCAATGAGGGGGATTTACCCAGTCCATCAGTGGCAAGGACTCTCTGTGACCACTAGCCACCAACCTCCGTGCTCTGTGGAGGATCAGCTATGCAGGGGCAGGGTGTTGGTACTCTGATGTGGTCTGTAGCTGTCCACTGGGTGCACAGGCCCTGGTGTTTCCCCAGGTGGTACAGACCAAGGTCAGCACCCACCTGTTTTTTGCCCAGGGCCACCCTGCCTAAGCTATAAAATAATCTGAGATGGCTGCTACTTGTGCTGGGTTTGGAGATCCCCAGGCAAAACCAAGGTGTAAATCTAAGTTGGCTGCTGCTAGTGCCAGCTCTGGGGCTACTTAGCAAGATGTATGAGGGCTGAGGACTCACTGAGGCTGGCTGTTTGTTGTTTGAGAAGATTTAGGAAATTGTGAAGCATGAACCAAGACAAGCCATTCATATGGAAA
Organism: Tonatia bakeri; assembly: GCA_004024845.1. Lineage (NCBI taxonomy): Eukaryota > Metazoa > Chordata > Mammalia > Chiroptera > Phyllostomidae > Tonatia > Tonatia bakeri. Next base: position 213,706 of record PVIA01001386.1, read on the forward strand.
AGTCATAGTTAACAGTTTGGGTGGTCCACAAGTTGGGTGGGACAGAGTCTCAGGGAGATCTCAGGGCAGGGCCAACATTGTTAGCCTCGTTGATGGAGTCTCAGATATAGCACCTGCCTGTCAGCTCCATGACTCTGTGTGGGGAGGACTCAGAAAAAGGACACTGACCTCTATCCCACTTTCTGTCAGGAGAAAGCTGCCCTCCAGCTTCTGCCTTTATGCCCGACACTTCAGTTCCTCCCCGTGTGCCAGTGATGCCTTTCAAGCTGTTACCCCAGTGCTGGAGCTCAGAGGGAGTGAGTCTTAGTAAGGCCATGTGTGGGTTCTTTAAGGGGAACTACTTGGGCCTTAGTGGCAGAAGTTTCTGCCACTAACTCGATCACTGTTGCTTTTTACAGCCGGAAGTTATGGGAACTTATCTTCCTGGCACTAGAACTCTGGCCTGGGGGTCTGGTGTGGGGCTGGGACTCTGTCGCACTCCTGAGATATCCCTCCCAAATTTTTATTCACCACACATGGATCTAGGACCAGCCCATTCTGTGTCCCTGCCCCTCCTACCAGTCTGGATGGATGTGGTTTCTTCAATTCTGTAGTTGTCAGACTCCCATTCAACTCAATTTCTGATGGTTCTGAGTGATGGTTGTTCTACACTTTAGTTGTAATTTTGATGTGGTTGTGCAAGGAGGTGAACCTTGTTTACCTATATCGCCATCTTGACCAGAAGTCCATAGCAGCTTATTTTCAAGAGGGAGTAGATGCTGCTGCTTCTATAAAACCTGAGCTTGGAAGTTCTACCACATCTACTTATTAGATAAAAAAACAAATCATAGGACCATTCGGTTCAAGGAGAGGAGAAATGGACCCCACCCGTTGATGGGTGAAGTGGCATGCATGTACAAGGAGAGGAGAAATTGGTGTCGGCCATGTTTGAAGACTGTCTACCATATTGCCCCTCTTGGGTGACATTAGATGCTGTGCATGAGCCCTCTCTAAATTCTAAGTAATTTAAGTGTTCTGTGTGTCCTGGACTGGATTTTTCTGCAAAGTAAACAGGGACTTCAACCTACTTTATGAAGGAAAAGTATGTCCTATCCATGGAGCATGTCAGTGCTGTGGGGATAGGAGAATGGGTTATATCTCACCACTCATCAACACCAACCAAAGCTATTTATTCTGGACCTACTATGTGCCAGGAATTTATTTCTGGGTACATGGCAATGTGCAATACGGTCATGAGCTTACATTCTCTGAAGCTTATATGCTAGTGATAAAAAAAAGTCAATAAACTACTAAAGCATTAAATAAGCACAATAATTTTAGAAAGTGATAAAGACTATGAAGAAAATGAAATACAGAATGTGATTGTGAGTGACCTCCTGAGTTAATTTAAATGAGGAGGTCAAAGAAGTTCTCATGGAAGAGGACTGTGTCATTGGATGTATTCCCAAAGGACAAGAAGGAAGCAACCATTCAAAGAACTGAGATCAGAGTGGCTTAGGATGCAAGTCCAAAGGCCCTGGGCAGGGACACACTCTACATGCTCAAGGGACAGAAGGCAGGCCATTGTGCCTGGAGCACATTCTACAAGGGGAAGGTAGTCTGAGATGAGGCTGGAGATATGAGTGAGGACTAAGGCTCCGCAGGGCTCTGTAGACCAGACCAGAGTAAGAACGGAATGTGATAACGTGATATTCTAACTGCAATGGAAAACCACTGACCAGTTTAATGCAGGAGGTGGTGCGACTTGATTTTCATTTTTACAAGAAGGCTCTGGCTGCTGTATGAAAAGCAAATGCTAGAGAGAGGAGAGCAGAAGGAAGGAGACCAGCTAGGAAGCTGATGCAACAATCAAGGCGAGAGAACCTGGCAGTTGGGCTGAAGTGGGGCTCCGAGTGCTGGGGGGCCATGTAGGACATTCCTGTCCTCTATCCAGCAAACGAAGTGCTTCAGAGAAATGCAGTCAGATGTTCTCACAGCCCCTGTGGTTCCACTTGAAGAAATACACCTTCATTTAGGCCTTCACAGAGCAGAACACTGTCCTGAGTGCCTATCTTTTTTTAACTGAATTGGGTTCAGGTGATGAGGGATTAGAATAAATCTTTTTTACATGTCCTTTTATACCTAGAAATGTGTGACTGTGAGATACTTCATTTTGTTCTGTAATCTTCCAAAGCCCAGACCCTAAACCCGAGCCAGTCAGAATGTGCAGAGGTGTGTATTACCACAATGAACTGTGGTAGTAGTCATTAACACCAGCTGATTAATTCTCTTCGTTCATGTTCCAAATGCTTTGGCAAGGCCACCTCCTCTAGCCTTCTGAGGTTAAACAGAAAGAAGCTACTATATGATTCCTGTCCTCCAGTTTAAATCCAGAATGTTCCCAGATGCCTTAGCTAGTGCCAACCCCAATACCACAGCTGCTCCTGAGTTGTGACCACACTGAATGACTGTTGTGTTTACTCTTTAAGACCTTACTTTTAAATCCTTTTCCTTTTCAGCTTCTGATTTCGCAAGCAATGAGCATGGCACTACATGTTTAATTTTCTGAAATCACCCCCATTTTTACACACATATTCTTTTCAATAAAGGTGATCCATTCATGCAATGGATAACAAAAAAAAATCATACTTAGACCATTGTAGTTTCATGTAAATTCCAAAATGAGAAATAGCTACTTGTCAATCCCAGTCACTAAATTTTGTTTCTAAAACACAATCATCATCAATAACCTGTGCCTCTGAGAAAGTTGTAAGAAATGTAACCTTGTACATTATGGACTCCTTCAAAATAAAACGTTCTCTGCGTACCTACTAAAAGTGCCAGGTTTGTGTTATGAGCCCTTAGGAAGCTCACAACCTTGCAGTTTCAACTGTAATGCTCAAATCAATTAAGAACTTAATAAATGACCTTTGGTCATCAAGAGATAATTTCTTTCTATCCTGTTGAAACAAAGTTGTAACAAACAGCCTAGGTAAACTATTGGGTCAGCCAAAGAGTTAATTTGTTTTTTTCCATGCAATAGCTCCAAAGGCACTTAGTTGTCTTTTAACTTCATTCAAAACGTTTTGTTAGATTGTATTGTGACAGCTGTCATATCAGCATGCATTTAAAAGAAAACTTATTAGAAGCAATGAATTTCTGTGTAGCCATTTTAATATCGAAGATGGAAGAAAATATGCAACATTTTCGGCATGTTATGCTTTATTATTTCAAGAAAGGTAAAAATACAGCTGAACCACAGAGATCTGTGCAGTGATGGAGAAGGTGCTGAGACTGACTGAATGTGCCAGACGTGGTCTGCGAAGTTTCATGCTGCAGCTTTCTCAGGATCAGGTAGGCAAGTTGAAGTTGATGTTGATCGAATCAATACAGTAATTGAAAACAATCAGCGGTAAACCACGCAGGAGATAGCCAGCATGCTCAAAATATCCAAATCAAGCATTGAAAATTATTTGCACCACCTTGGTTATGTTAATTGCTTTGATGTTTGGGTTCCACTTAAGCAAAAAGAACCTTCTTGACCATATTTCTGCATGTGATTCTCTACTTAAATGTAATAAAAGTGTTCCTTTTAAAAAAAAAAACAAATTGTGACAGGTGCTGAAAAGTGGATGCTTTACGATAATGGGCAATGGAAGAGATCATGGGGCAAGTGAAAAGAACCACCGTCAGCCACACCAAAGGCCAGTCTTCACCCAAAGAAGGTGATCTTGTGTACATGGTGGGATTGGAAGGGAGTCCTCTATTATGAGCTCCTTCCAGAAAACCGAACAATTGATTCCAACAAGTACAGCTCCCAATTAGACCAACTGAAAGCAGCACTCAACGAAAAGTATCCAGAATTAACCAACAAAAAAAATGCATAATCTTCCATCAGGATAATGCAACTACATATTTATTTGATGACCAGTCAAAAACTGCTTGCAGTTTGGCTGAGAAATTCTAATTCATCTGCCATATTCACCTGACATTGCACCTTCAGATTTCCATTTATTTTGGTCTTTACAAAAGTCTCTTAATGGAAAAAACTTAAATTCCCTGGAAGACTACAAAAGGCACCTGGAACAGTTCTTTGCGCAAAGGATAAAAAGTTTTGGGAAGATGGAATTATGAATTTGCCTGAAAGATGGCAGAAGGTAGTGGAACAAAACGGTGAATACATTATTCAATAAAGTTATCAGTAAAAATGAAAAATGTGTGCTTTATTTTTGGCCAGATCAATACATGACAAAGAGAAAAGCCAGGAGGACAGAAAAATCTGGCAACACATAACGTTCTGCTTTCATTTATTTTCCCCAAGCCTCTTTTAAAGCTTGCAGTGAAGGGGTTCAGAACAGGCCCCCCCAAAATGTGCCACTTTGGCATGTGAATTATTTTGAGCTAAAGGCAACATAGATCCTGCGGGCTGACAAGAAATGTTTACCTCTCCCTCAAAGAATTCAGTTAGGGAATGTGACCACAATATGAATTATCACCAGGTATAATATTTGATGACTTTTATGTATGGCAGGGCAAACTACTAATCACTGAATATCTGCTCTTTGTATGGTCCTGCAATGACACTCCGAAGCCCCACAGTGCCTTCCCTCACCCTTAGCTCGGAGCACCACGTACGCCTCATCCTCCTTTCTGTCTGGGAGCCTCTCGTGCACGTGGGAGCCTCTGACTCGCCCATGTGAGTGAAGTTCCCACTGGTGCATGTGTAATTAAATTTGGTCATTTTCTCTTGTTAATCTGTCTCATGTTGATTTGATTAGTAGACCAGCAGGAAGACCCTATAAGCACAGTGGAAAGCTTCTTTCTCCCCCACAGCAGCTCAGAGGAGAACAGAAAGTTCAGGACCTCAGCCCTAATGCCCACTTACAAACTGGTAAGAGAAAAGCGGCTTGGTTTTTCCAGGAGTTCACCCACAAAGAAAAGAAATGGTTTTCTTTTTTCTTATTCCTGTGCAAGCTTAGAGTAACAGTCATGATTTTTGTGCACTGCGTTCTGGAAGCTGTTACTCATAAACTAAGGCAATAGGGTTGGTGGTAAGCTGGCTTGATAAGGGGAGCGGAGAGAAAGAGAGACCAAAAACAGCAGAAAGAGAGAGCAGATGGTTAAATAAAGAAGAAAAAACAGTAATGAGAGAACATTATTAGAAAGGAAGTGACGAGGTCAGAATCACAGAACCCAAACCAGAAGTTCAGACTCATCTTTCCTACCATTTCTTAAAACAGAGACTGAGGCAAAATGGCAGAGGTAAGATTCCATTCTCAAAGATTTTTTCCTTCACGTTTACTTTATTATTATACACTGTGACTTCAAGGATTTTGAGAAACCGTTTCCATGTATAACTAAGGGTAACATGGCACCTTGCAATGTGTGGGACTCTAAATATTTAGACGAGACTAACTCTAATGAGACTGACCTAGGTAGTGACAGTAAATGCGATCACATCGCTGTTAGAGCAGAGGTTTCCGCAGGTCACTGAGCAGTTTTAATAAAAGTTGGTGACAAAGGCAACAGTCAGGGTACAGAGCCTTGTACAGACCTGTTGGTTGTTTGTAGTTTAGAATTCCTCTCGGTTTCAGTTTTTAATTACATCAAATTTTATTTTAATTGAATTTGTTGGGGTGACATTGGTTAATAAAATTATAGAGGTTGCAGGTATACCATCCTATAATACATCATCTGTGTATTGTACTGTGTGTTCTCCACCCCAACTGAAGTCTCCTTCCGTCACCATTTATCTCCTCTGTACCCTCCTCTACTTTCCCCAACCCCTGTTCCCTCCTCTAATCACAGTACTGTTGTCTGTGTCTATCAGTTTATCTCTTTGTTTTGCTTAATCCTGTCACCGTTTTTCACCCCCCCAATCCGCTTCTCCTCTGACAGCTGTCCGTCTGCTCCTTTTCAGTGGGACTTGGTCCCTAGTAGCTGCTGTACAGCATGCAGGTGGTCGTTAGGAGGACCAGGAGACAAATGAGAGAATGAATTTTAGCCACTCAGGGTCAACGGCACAGCATGTTTCCAAGCAGTGGCAGCTTCGTGCTCAGGAGCTGGAATCCAAAAAAGAAAGTTCTCTGCAAAAGGCCTGGCATAGGGCATTCTATAATTTTACAAAATTGTAGTGAGTAACTAAATTGCTCCACCTCTCACAACACAGTCCCGGGCATGCAGGAGAAGCTTAAATACACAAAGGGAAAAGACGTAAAATAAAATGGAGAGTAAAAGTCAATAGCCTGTTAGTTTCTCTATTTCCTGTATGTCTAGTTCAAAGGTATTTAATAGCTAGGAATGTTCCTCCTGAAATTGTTACTTAAATATCCAAGAACTAATACATCAGCACTCAGTGGGTGACAGAAGGGAAGGTCAGTCCATAATGGGGTGGGGTGGGTACCTGTGAAATGAAGTAACAAAACAGAACAAAAACAGAACGAAGAGCCACATCCCCCGAGCCAAAGGGATTGCGGGGTCAAGTGAGCTTGTGACCCCCAGAGCTTTAAAAGTCCTGGCCCCTGGAGAAAGAGCCAGTAAAGAGGAGACAAGCGAAGGAAGCTCTGACCTGCGCACCTGGAAACCCCTGGGCATCTCCTACACCTTGACTCACGCTTAGGAGAGTGCCGCTTAAAGGAGAAAGAGAAAAGGCAGTGAGTCACAATTTGTTTTTATGCTGCAAGCTGCACATTCAGACATCCAAGCAAACAGGAACACACGAAATCCAGTTTTTAGTACAAGTGATAACCCAAAACTCACCTCTTCTGATCCTTTGAAAACGAGTGGGTTGTGTCCAATGGAGAACCCTACAAAGGCGGGGCTTTGAATGTACCTCCTTAGCCCTTCCAACTACAAGACCATGTGGCTCTAGTGGCCCTCGACTTGTCTCTTCTCCAAGCTCCTTGAGGGCAGGGCCCATGTCAGGTCTCCTTCATTTAGGCATCTTCACAGCGGGAAGCACAGCAGTCTGCACATAGGGCACTCTGTGTGGTGAACGATCTATCATGGAGGATGGCTATCTAAGGTCCCCCGTCTCTCCTCACTAATTCTATGCTTTATTCCAAGGGCAGATTAACCTGTATGGCAAATGATTCTGAGTACGTCCTACCTGTCCTCAAAACTCTCTGTGGCTCCTGACTGCACAGAGTTCATCACCTCCCCTGACCTGCACTCCCATGCCAGCCTTGTCTCACACCTTCCCCCTTCTAACACCCTGTGCTTTCTGCCTGCTTCCCGAACCACTCCCTGGTTTCCAAACACTCTGTGCTTTTCCGGTTTAGCACCCTTACTTGTACCTCCCGTCTGCCTGGAATAACAGCAGTAGGGGTCTGGGCACTTGGCTTGCAATCCCACCTCTCTTAGCTCATTAGCTGTGTGAACTAGGGCATTTTTTTTTAAACCACTGAGTCTCATTTCCCCATCTTTAAAATTAGAGATTATAGTAACCACACAGAGTTGTTGTAGAGAGAGATAAAATTAGATAATATTTGCAAAAGAAACAAGCAGAGTAGGTACCCAAGTAGCATTTATGCCTCCTCTTTGTGATCCTTCACGCTTGGGCACAGACGTTACCTCATCGCCACAGGCCAAAGAGCCTGCCCCCCACTAACCTGAGCAAGCAGTGATGGGGTGTTCATGCAACAGTCAGGGAGGTTCCATCTCCAGGTCAGCCACGTTCACCTGGGAAGCAAATGGGCAGGCAGATGACAGAGCTACAGGTCCTCCAGCACAGAAACCAGGAGCCACAGAGCTAGAAAATCCTTCCAGACTATACCCAGATCTCCTGTTTTATAGATAGGGAAATTGAAGCCCAGTGAGGAGCCAAAACCGAGCTCCTGCCTTTTGTTCTTTGCTCTTCACCATGTCATGAGTAAAGGCCAATGTTCACTGAACCAACCAAACACGCAGCAATATTGGCCCTGGGCTGAGACTGGAACTAGAACTGTGGGCCAAAGAGCTTCCTCAGAAGTGCCTAGTCCATTGCCTTGTTCCAGACAGGCATACGCCTTCCCCTGACTCAACACTTACTGGGCTCCTACAAAGTGTCAGGTTCACACCTATGAAAAGGATAATAAAACGCCTGAGACAGACACCATCACATCCTTAAAATTCACAACCTAGCCAGGGAGGAGTCACCTGTTCAAATAATTGCCTTGCAGTGTGAGAGCTGCATCCATGTACTGCGGGCGAAGCTACCAGCGAGAGCAGGGAAGTTCTCACACAGAAGGAGACAGAGGAGTGGGCCTTGATGAAGAAGCGGCTCATTAAGTGTACAGGTGCTGGGAAGGGCACCCCACTTGGTCTTTTATTTTCACTGTGCCTACATTTACCATAGCATATGCCAGAGGTGAATCTGCACACCTGTGTCCGCTGGTGACTATCTTCTCATCACAACAGAAGACCCAGTCCTGTGACAGGAAGGACTGTCCCAAGCTGTACCAAGGTCAGGGAGTCAGATGCCAATTACCCAACATCTTCCCTAATTTATTTGCTTTACACAGATTACTTCCAAGGGTCCCTCATCACCTCCTTCACTGCCAGGATTGAGGTGGGCCTGGACGACAGAAATCAGAATCTCAGCTACGGGAGGTTTCATCCAGAAACAAGAAAGACAAAGGCAAGTGGAAAAACTCTTAAGTGAGAAATAAATGAGTAACTTCTCCCAAGAAAAGATATTTTTGCACAGTGGGCTGGTTGGTTCCACCAGGAAGCAGTTGCCAAGACTGAGTCAGGAATCCAGGAGACGTATTGGAGGTAAAACTTGTGAGAAAGAGGAGAGAAAGCAGGAGTAGGCAGGGAAAGGTGTCGGACAGTGATAGAGGCCTGATAATGATGTGAAAGGCAAAAAATAGGAAGGAGGACTGGGTGATGAGTTTAGGTGTAAAGATTGCCCACGGTGAAGAAACGACTGCCCCTTGTACTGTGCTGAGCTCAGTGGTGACTAGGGCTGCTGAGCCAGCAATGGGTCAGTTCCAAAGGGAAGGCAGGTCCCGAGTGCACTGGCAGCTGACAGCAGGCTTGCAGCATGACTCTGACAGGGAGGTCTGAGCAACAGAGCTCCTTGGCTGCTGAGCACGCTGTTCATCCTGGAGTGAAAGTATTTAGAGGGGACTTTCCTGTGCTGATAGTAAGAAAGGTGTTCTAAGCATGTGTGAAGTAAACCCTGATCTTAGGATAACAGATTGATGGTAGGTTCTGTTTATTAGTTAATTATTGATGTACCTGAAAGGAAAAACTCAATCAGTGTTTATGACTGGCCTGGGTTCAGGGTAAAGCATTGCTTCTGGAACTCTTAGCTCTCTAAAAACCAAATTCTTTGGTTGAGCAAACCACTCCCCTATCTAATCACTAAATGAAAAGAAGTATAAATCAACATTCTTAGCCAGACAGGGAGAATGGGGGACGGAAAGGAATACAGCCATGTGCCTCGCACAGCCTAGGTGTGTCGTAGACTACACCGTCTAGGTTTGTGTGTGGACACTCTATGTAGTTCTCACAATGACAAAATTGCCTAATGATGGTGCATTTCTCAGTATGCGTCCCCATCATTAAGTGGCACGTGACTGAAATCCACTTGACCTTGAGCACCATGAGTACAGGAGCCCATGGGTCTTTTCCCTCAGTGAATGGCAATCTGCTCCCAGTGTCTGGCACATGGAGGCCCTCCATAAATATGGGATGGATGAATGAATAAATGAATGAACCAATGAATGTCAACCACCACCTGCAGATAAAAGTTCTCTTTTGCACTCATCCCTTCCTGTTTAGCTTCTCAGACAAATTTTGGTTTTGTTTTCTATTTTTTCTTTATACACCATGCTGTACCCACTGGGCTTTAGTGGTAGAGAACAGAATCCTTTCTATTCATCCATATCGAAAGTGATTCATTTCAGGGCATTAAATGGCTTATAGAATCGTTGGGAAGGCTGAAGAAATGGACACAAGGTTGAGCTGCCAGGGCAGACTTCTGTAGAGCATTGCAGAACCGGCCCATCAAGACAGTTGCCTCTTCTACAGCCAAGGAGCTGCCTTTACAGAGCTACACCACAGCTGCAGCGACCAGGAGGCCGCCAGGGCCAGGCACCTTCCCCTGCTGCCGCCTCCAGATCACACCGCACCTGCCGCGAAATGAACGAATGCCCCACACTCCGCCTCTCAACACCCATGGAAGTGATAGACTCCGGAAAGGCCAAATGTCTCCGCATGCTTTTTGGCCCTCAGAAGCAGCTGAAGCAAAGCCCTTGCCCCCTGTCCGTCTGCTGAAACTACCGTATTTTTTCAGACCGTAAGACGCACCTAGGTTTCAGAGTAGGAAAATAGGGAAAAAAATTTTGAAGCAAAAAATGTAAAATATTTAATAACATAAATAGCATAATATTTCACCAATGTAAATGTAAACAAAACTCAACAGCAACATTAACAACCATTATTCCTCCCAAATTTGGGGGGAGGAAGGGTGCGTCTTATAGTCTGAAAAATACGGCGAGTATTCTGTGAGTGCCACTGGTTGGTCAAACTCAAATCACAGCAGGAAGCCTCGCTTCCAGGGAGTTGAGAAAATGTGGTTTTTAGACTTCTGGCTTCTACAGAATAAAGGAGGGAAGAGTGGATTGATGATCTGTTCCACCATATCACCCTGTGAGGGAAACCACAGAGAAGGTCTTCTCCTATGTTCTATCAATTGCAAACTAGGCATCTTCAGGCCAGTCCTAAGGTAGACGGTGTCCTTACTTGTGGAGAGACTTAAAACACCTTTTGTGCATTTTCTATGGCTATAGAAAAGCAGGAGTCATGGTCATCAGCTGTCTTCCACAAAGGACATTGTCTGTGGGCTTTGGCTCCCTGGACACTCTACCCCCATGAAATCACTGATGTCACCCTGTAATTGTGACTTCTGTGAGGTCAAATAGTTGACTGTCCTTAAGTAGTTCATAGAAACCCCCAGTTACAACCTCTAGGGTTTATGTTTGGTGCTCTTCTGACATCTGTGTCTCTGTGTAGAGAGTTCTAGTGCAATCATTATAACCTTGTCGACATAATAAAAACCCCGGCAGGCATTGTGGCTTTTCTGCCCACTCCCAGGTAATAGAACAGTACTGGGGTCAGTTTGAGTCGCAAAGACCTTCTCACTGTGGTTATAAACATGTTCAGTTCCATAAAGTGATCAAGAGGCTGAACTGAGTGTTGAATCCTCTCTCCTCAAGTCTGCCTCAGGCCGGAAGTCCATAGCAGGAAAGGAGGCTTGACATGGCAGCTCTCCTCTTTTTATCTCAACCTTTCTCACTCCCTCACCGTCAGACATCAAGGAGAGGAGGAAAGCAGACAGGTGAGGGGAGAGGACAGTACTTCCTCGACTAGATGATTCTGCACTCTGTGGGCCTAGTACATGGCTAGTGCTTATGTCCCTGGAGAGAACTTTTTCCCTCATAATGTGCTTTTCTAGTTCTTTGTGGGTCTCCTGCTAGATTCACCTCCTCTGCAGTTGCCTTTCGCCTGGTGAAAAAACTCTCTAATCTTGGTGGCCTCTTACAGCTCCTTTCCGATTTCCTGGGCATTGGGCAATGCACCTCTGGCCTTTTTTAATGGAGTTTCTGCTCTCCTTTGGAGACAAAAACTCTCCAAAAGATGGCCCACCTCATCCTTCTCCTAAGTGGCCTTCATCTAGTCCACAGCAAACAGGAAACTGTCTAGTCAACATTTGTGGCATCTTTGCCCTGAAAAGTCCCTGATCTGGCTGAGGGGGACTGAGCCTTCAGAGTTATTTCTTCTCTGAACATGCAGGGAGTGTAGAGGTGGTGAATTTTGTTTCTACTCCCTTTGGTTACTCTTAACTTTCATACTGGCGCCTCAGTAAAAATGGAGGCAGGAATGGCTCCATTATAACATCCTGCAACATATGCTTTCTAATGCCCATTCGTGAAATTTGCCCTGACCCTTATACAGTGAGCTCCTCAGCAACAGAAATCATGCTTGCATTGTTCTCTCCTGTCATCATCCTTCCCTCCACATTCTTCAAGATCCAGCTCATCTCCCACTCCTTAGATAAAGCACAAAGTCTTTCTAGATCTTTCTGACAGTTTAAAATTTCTTGGTTTTCATGTTTCTGTCCTTCACATGTTCCTGTCAAGTTTGCCTCCTCCGTGAAGTGGATCCTCCTGCATGTTCTCCAGCTGAACGTCCTCCTTTGAGCTCTCTTAGGCGCTTACACTCATCTATTACTATATTTTGTCTTGTTTTTTTTTCAATTGTATGCCTTATATAGCAGCCTAGGGACTCTTCAAGGGCAGCGCTCGTGTCTTAGTCAACTCATACCTCTAGTCGGCTCATACCACACCATACTGAGTCAGCTTACACCCCATGTACCATGCTCAGCCCATCAAATGCAATCAATTAATCCACCATGGGTTTGTTGAACAACAACTATAGGCACTGAGGGCACAAGAATGAACATGACGGACGAGGCTTTTGCCTTCATGGCAGTTGAAGGAACCCAGGTGCATTTGTGGCACCTCACTGAATCCCTATCACTGAGGTGTGTGCTGGGCCCCTCATGGAGAACAGGTGCATCCCACAGAACAAGCACAGTAAGATTCCCAACTACTTAACATGGTCCAGTGCCCTTCTGAACAAGTGCCACAGCTAAATCTGGAGAACTATGACTTGATTACTAGCAAGGACTCACCCATCAGTGACAGTTCATTCAAAAGAAGGCCTGCTAAGTGTCCTGAAATTCCATTATTGGGGAATATTTCACACTTCATGAGAAAGGTGACGCTCCCCACCAGGGGTGTGTCCTTTCCCATGAACCACCTGAGCACACATGCATTCCAGGGCCCCCCAGCAATTACTCCAGGTCGGTGCAGACAGAGGGAGAGAAACACACTTACACAGAAGGTTTTCTTATCTTCACTTCTAATAAAAGAGCCTGGCTCATTGAGGTTCTAGGTTATGGGACTATCGTTTTGTTGTACTTCTTTATGTGGGAGGAAGGGAGGACAGTACCAATAAGGCAAATCATACCTGGACATTGGAGGTGAAGAATATGTGAGTCTGAATCTGTCAGTGCTCATAAATACTGTGCATCAAACTCATTGACATCAACAATCTCCTCATAAAAGATGACCTAAGGGTTAGAGGGCCTGGGAAGGCCCTTCTACCTAAAGAATATTTCTCCCCTCAGTCTACACCACAAACCATGAAAATCTCACGGTGGAACTGCAGCCAAGGGGAGATGTCTGTAGGAACTCTGAGTTGGGATAGCCATGAAGGACAGTGAGCATCAAAAGCTCCAGTAATGGTTGTTGACAATGTAGGCTCCGGGCCCTAAATATTTTGACTCAGAGAGTGGTCAGAGCTCCAATTCTATAGGATTTGCTATAGCTTTTGCTAGATTTGCTATTAGATTTATTCCGCATAGGTTCATTTGTTGAATGCCTAGGCTTAATATCAAAGGACACAGCATAGGGGACACTTAACAAAAGAAGAGTTGACTCATGCAGACATGTCCAGCCTTTGGGCTGACACAGAAAAGAGCATGCAGATGCGAATCTGTGGGAGCGGGGCCCTGGAGGAGAGAATCCCTCAGAAACACAAACTCCACATCGGATCAAAGCATAGGCTGTGGGTTTCTGGGAAGAAGAGGACAGCAGACCTGTGTTCAGCCTGGAGATATATATGGCAAAGACACCTGGCACATTTCTCTGTTAAAGTATTTTTATTTTTTTAATTTCTTAATTTTTATTTTTTATTTTAGAGAAAAGGGAAGGTAGGGAGAGAAACATTAATATTAGAGGGAAACATCGATTGGCTGTCTTCTGTGTGCACCCTGATCTGGGGCTGAATGCACAACCTAGGCATGTGCCCTGGTCGGGAATTGAACTGGCACTGTTTCGGTTTACAGGACGATGCCCAACACACTGGTCACACCAGCTGGGGCACTGTTAAAGTCTTAGTTTCTTAGAAGCCTTCCTGAGCTAAAACCTCTCTGTCCTCTGTAAACCTTTCCTGTAAAAGAGGGTGTCAGTACCACAAAACCAAGTTGTGAGGCAGCTGAGCTGCCAACTTCCTGGAGGCCATCACCAAGCCCAAGGTAGGGCTCAGATTAGACTAGACTGGCTGTTCCAGGTATCTTGACTCAACCAGCCAAAGCAGCGCTTTCCTGCAACAATGAGGTCTCATTTCAGCAAACACCATTGGTCCTCTCCTCTCATTCGAAACTGGTTTTGCTGTATGGCCCTGACCATGGAGACTGGGAGTAGAAATGAGACATTCTCAGAACTACCTAAAAGTTACCTAGCTTTACGACCAGAACCAGTGGGAGCGCGGCTCCACCCAGCTTATGAGACTGCTACAAAAATAGGCCGAGGTGATTCTGCATCTGCAAACATCAATAGAAAATTTCAGCATGGGACTCTGCCTCAGCAGTTCTCCATTTTGGACCTGCTGCTCCTGTTTCGTAGGTCTCAGTATTTTAGACACACCTCCCTTATCCCCAACAGATGCCACGGAAAGCCCAAGTTTCCTACAGTTGCTTTCCCTGTTCCCCCAGTCTGGAATGTTTCCCCCTTTCATCTTTGTATCCCATCCCTTCTAAGAGCCGGGCGTAGCCTCCTTGTTTACCTTCTCCAAGGCACACTCACCTACACTGAGCTCCAGAAGTCCTCTGCACTTGTCATCTGTAACGGCGGTTCCAAAGCTGAGGCAGAACACATTCTCTGATGAGCTGTTTAAGTGTTTGCTGTCATTCTCCTCAAACTGCCCAAACTGGAAACTTTAGGAGTGAAGTTGGGAAATCTGCCTTTTGTTGTTTTTTTTTTTTTTAATATTCTCATAAGCCCTCACTTAAGAATCATTTGTCTATAAAGAACCACATCATTTTGATATATACTATTACATTGTTTTTCAATTGTTTTGAGTTTCCTGTTTTTATTTTTCCTACCAACCCATGAGCTCTTCTGGCCAGGGGTAGGGCTTTTCTTTCTTCCCCTCTCTTTCTCTCTCTGTCACACACACACACACACACACACACACACACTTACACACACAGAGTACAGTGTAATACTGAGCACAATACAATAATGTGCTGGTGCTAGATTGCCATACTTGATGAGGAAAGAAGGAAATGGAAGAGTGGGAGAGTGAACTATTTATATTGTCTTCCTTTTGCTGTGATTCTGTGAAGACTAAATCCCACACATGACCCACACCATCCTCTGAAAAAGAGCTAGTCTTAAAGAGGGAGGGCTGTCACAAAAGTCCGTAGCACCGACAACACCAAACGATGGCAAAGATGTGAAGCGGCAGCCAATCTCATTCACCGTGGGTAGAAGTACGGAGTGGTGCGGCCACTTTGTTGTTTTCTTCTTAAATTTTAAAAAGTCTTAATGGAATGTATTGGAGTGACATTGGTTAATAAAATTATATAGATTTCAGGTGCACAATTCCATAATATATCATCTGAATATTGTACTGTGTGTTCACCACCCCAGCCAAGTCTCCTTCCATCACCATTTATCCCCCTTGATCCCCTTCTACCTCCCCCACCCTTTTCTCTCATAATCACCATATTGTTGTCTGTGTCGCCACTTTAGAAGACAGTTTGGCAGTTTCTTACGAAACTAAATATACTCTTACCATATGATCTAGCAGTAACACTCCTTGGTATTTATTCAAATGAGTTGAAAACTGATGTCCACACAAACACCTGAACGTGGATATTTACATCAGCTTTGTTCATAATTATGAAAACTTGAAACAACCAAGGAGTCCCTCAGTAGGTGAATAGATTAATAAACTGTTATATGTCCAGACAATGGGATGTATTCAGTGCTAAAATCGTTGTCATGAAGACATAGAGGGAACTTAAACGTATATCACTAAGTGAATGAAGCCAGTCTGAAAAGGCTTCATGCTGTATAATTCTAACTCTATGACAAGGCAAGGCACAGCTCCATGGCTGGGCAAGGCACAGCCATGGAGACAGTAAAAAGATCAGGAATTGTCAGGGTTGAGTGGAGAGAGGGATGAACAGATGGAGCACAGAGGATGTTTAGGGCCGTGAAACTGCTCTGTATGATACTACAATGATGGACACATGTCATTATTCATTTGTCCAAACCCGTAGAATGTGAATCACCAAAGTGAACCCTCACGTAAACAATAGACTTCAGTGATGGCGATGTGCCTAATGGGTTCATCAGTTGTAACGAAGGTACCACAGTTGGTGGAGGGTGCTGCTAATGGAAGAGGCTGTGCATGTTTGGGGGTGGGGTACATGGGATGTCCCCTGACTTCTGCTCAATTTGTCTGTGAACCTAAAACTGATCCAAAAAGTAAAGTCTATTTTCTAAAGTGGGGGAAAGGGTTAGCTACCACTATGACGTTACCATCAAGTCTCATTTTAGTAAAACGAGGGTGACAACGAGGACGCAGAGATGATGGAATCTTAGAAAAGGAAATTAAGTCAAGCTAGGCCTTTGAAGAACTGAAAGGCCATCCAAAATATTAAGATGATAACAGCTACTATCTTCTGAGTGCTGATTATGTGCCAGGCACTGTGGTGAGCAACTCGCCTGAGGGAGATGTCAGCATCCCCACTGAGTGCTAGAGAAGTCAGGGAATTGGCTCCTGTTCACAGAGTCCCAATCCAAATCTTGGCCTATCCGCCCTGAGCGGAGTGCTTAACCATTTGTTTTTTTAATTTCTTAACACCATGCGGCTCTTTCTTTCCTCTGCCTCTCTCAGTAGAAGACCTCCCTCTACTTCCCCATCTATTTGCATGTGAACCAGCATGACTGCCCCATCCTTACAGCTTTCATAGAGACTCTTATCTTCATAACCCCTAATTAAAATTCTTGAGAGAATATGACTAGCCAATGAATTGACTTTGAGATACATATCCACCTAGAACTCAATCAGCCATAGCCAGGGGCGTCACCCCAGAACTATAAGTAGTATAGGCAAATTGCCTGAGATGTCCATATCCTTGAAACCAGAACCCCAGAGTAGGCATTATTAAATAGCTACTTCTCACACATGTAGAATCAGGCTAATAATGACATACCTTTATGGTGCTGTTATGAAATTAAGGAAGTGAATCTACATGAAATGTATAGAACAGTGTCTAGCATGTGGTCACCACTATAAATAGCATTATTATCCAAGGCTGTACTACAATGGCTCTTGCTGTGGCTTCCCAGGGTGCCATTCCCTTGACTCCCAACTCAGCTTCTTTGCCTCGACCCATCCCTTTCAAGAACACGTGCCTCAGCAATTGCCATCCCTGGAAACTCGCCCTTCTCCAGAGCAGGTTTGATAACACCCAAGACAACAAAAGTCAATGACTTGAGTGGGAAAATGTCCAGGGCTATTCTGAAATCAGTCAAACCAATGCTAGCCTTTATCACTGGGAAGGTAGTTTCAAAACCAGGTCCTCAGGAAAGTTGAGGTCACAAAAATGATAGGCAGAAAACCCCTCTGCAAATTCTGCCCCTGAAGTCACATGTTTTGCCCCACTGTTCATTTTAACAAGAAAACAGTCCAGCACTGACTGTGAACAACAGGCAGAAAGGACCATCAGACTGAGCTTGTCCAGACAGCTGAAGTGAGTTATCCATTTGCACAATATCCCTAACAGTGCTACTGCAGCAATCTGCAGGATTTAAGTATTTCCTGAGGATTGCTATGAATCTTGGCGTAGTTTTAAAATCAACTTAAGCAGTGCCTTATATAAAAAGCATTCTGACTTTTGTTGACTTGATAGAAAATAAAGACCAAAGAGAGGCGCTCTCCATGAAGCATCCATCATGTGAACAAAAGAAGAGATTTCTCAGCCAGCATACCATAACCACCGCCAACTTACATTTGCTTATTTCAAATTTCTCATCGGATAGTCCCAACTATTGCCCTGCAAGTAAAGTAAGGCCACCAGTGTCCAACTTTACAGGTGATGAAATTGAGCAACTCCCTACTACTTGGCACAACTAGCAAGAAGGATGCAGGATGAGAGCCCAGGTCTCCTGACTCCTGCCACTTTACTGCTCCACAGTATCTCCCCGTGGTGTGTTCCTGATGAAAACTATCTAAGGAACCTTCCAAGCAGTAAAAGCAACTGGTTGAGAAATAATCTGTATCTCTCAAAGTGTGCCGCTTAAATCACTACTGTGTCACAATGCACCGAGAATAATCTTAGGAATTACTACTGACCAGACAGTCCCTTTTGTTTTATAATACATATTAGCTTATTAAAGGACCTCTTGCTGTGAAAAATTCTACCACAAAGAAACATATCTACTTTATATTAACCCTGTATTCCTCAAACTTATTTGACCATAAAACTCATACTGTACTGTTATTTATTAATATCACGCAGAGGAATATTCTTTGGAAAACATTTTAGACAGTATTAAAAACAATTATTCAGCGACTGAAGTAAATTAACTAAAAAAATGATGCCTTATTCTATTTTGCCTGAGCCCGAGTTTCTTAGGCCCAAACGAATTTCTAGAAGTAATACTAAGGCTAGGGAGGTTTTCTGGGCATACGGCATGCTATTAGGACGCATATAAGGAGAGGTGAAACTTTAAAAAATTGAAGTAGGCTTCAGGAAGACAGACATATAAAAATAGAGTTTCTGTCTCCAACCTCCCAGGGGCCTACAGAAACTCCAGGTGGCCTCCTAGCTGTGTTTTTTTTCTCTTTACCTGCACTAGCTTTCCAACTATCTAGGGCTATGTCCATAGTGTGGGTGAGATATTTCTCCTTTCCTTCCTCATCTTGTGGTTTCCGCCCCCCCCCCCCAAAAAAAAAAACCTTTCTGTAATCCTCTGGGAGAAATCTTTGGCTTCCTGGAGATCAACATCTTATACATAAAGTGGAAAGGTCACCCTGTGGCTACCAAGGACAATGACTGGTGGCAGGAACGTAACTGGCATACCTTCTGAATGCCTCTAGCAAGCGTCAATTACCCAGCCAACTGAAATTCACTGCACAGTGCAAGCCCCATCATTATTAAACTACTTTCTCAGAATTTCTTATCAGTGTCTTCAGCTCCCCAATTAACCACTACAGCAGCTTCCCTTCAAAGAATTAATTTTGACTCTTCTTGACGCCACCCCTTCACAACCAGCTTAAACTCGTTGAACCAAGTTGCCAATTGACCGCACCTATTTGCTCCCCGGGGAAACACATGAGCTTCCTTGCCTGTGGCCATTCCCAGGAGCAGAAACGTTTTAAGATTTTTTTTTCTAGTTTGTGGCCTCACCCTGGGCCTAGAGAGGGTTAAAGAGACTAGCTGCTTTTTGCGGTGACCTTGTGTTTTCCTTCTCACATGATCCAACATGGCCTTGGCCTTGTTGGACCCTCAGGTCTCAGGTTTCTTCCTTACTG
This sequence comes from Tonatia bakeri, assembly GCA_004024845.1. Classification (NCBI taxonomy): domain Eukaryota; kingdom Metazoa; phylum Chordata; class Mammalia; order Chiroptera; family Phyllostomidae; genus Tonatia; species Tonatia bakeri. Next base: position 233,071 of record PVIA01001386.1, read on the forward strand.
TCAGATCAGCTCTTCTAGGAAACAGCCTTAAGATTCAAGACAACATGCCCCCGAGGTAAGCCCCTCCTCTGGCTCGCAGGCTGTGGACATTACTTCCTAGTGGCCTAGGAGTCTCCTGCAAACAGGGAATGCGCTTCTTCTCGGAGGGTTTCTCAAGGGCCAGATGGGTGAGCACCTGCCTGAGCACGGCCGGCTACCGTGTATGAGGAACCACAGCACCCCCTTCCACCTCCCTGGCCGCCTCTGTCTCCAGGTCCCTGTGGGACAGTTCCTACAGGACGGTGTGCCCCTTCGCAGTTCTTCTCCCCGCACTTGGGCCCTGCAGCAGAAACGCCCCGCCCATCATTTGGTCGGAACTGTGTGGCAGACACCCAGCACTTTTGAGTCGCCTTTCTGGAAAGCCCACTACGCTGCCATCTCTTTTATCTCTCTTGCTTGCTCAGAGCAAGAGCAAACTTAATTTTCTAGATATTACAGAGTGAAAGATTCTTTCTGGAGGTTGTTAATCACTCAGGGCAGAAAAAAATTACCCCTGCTGAAATGATTTCCCTTCTTAGCTGTTTGTAATTCTCTTTATAGCATTAATATCACTCTACCTACATTAAAATGGCACTTTTCTCAAAGGTTAAGAATAATACTTTAAAATAATATTGTTATGTAAATATGTAATAACAAAACCAAACACAGGTGAAATGCACATAAGTGCTTTACAAGTATTGTTGATATTTTATAAAATAATATTAATAAACACACATAACAATGCTATAAGATAGGTGCCACTATTATCTCCATTTTACAGATTAGAAAACTGAGGAGGAGAAGAGTAAACTCTCTTTACTGCAAGTACAGTGAGTGGGAGAGCTGGTTTTACTTTTCTCCTCCCAGACTCTTTCTCCTCGTGCCCCCTTCACTGAGACATGGTGCTCCCTCTGTAGAAGATTCTCCTCTCTCTCTGTCTCTGTCTCTCTCTCCCACTTTCTCTCTCACACACACACATACACACACTGTTACAGAAAAAAACTTATTCTGACACTTGTTAAAACATTAAGAAAGACTTTGTTCAAGACTACTGCAGCAGGGGTATTGCAGTAAGGAATAGAGATTGGGCTCAACCCCCAACACAGCAAGGACAAGTGGGGCTTTTTACAGCCAGGAAGCAGAGTGAGGGGCTCAGAGGGTGGAAAATTACTAAGAAGAGACATCAAGAGTAGGAGGATTCTTGCAAAATTGGCCTAAAAGGATTCTTGTTGAAGGCAGGCCAAGGACTTAGATGTCAAAGGTGGGGGATAAGGATCTTGATCAGATATCAGTGGTGGAGGGATTCTTGCTGAAGTGACTTAGCAGGATTCTTGCTAAAACTGCACTAAGCAGACCCAAGACAAATCGAGGGCCAAGGTCAAGGCCTAGTTGAGAAGAGAGCTCAAAGAGAGGAGCCTGACTAAAGTTTGATCAAGGTGAGAGTTTTTGTTAATACACCGATGTGCGTGCGTGTGCACACACGCACCAGGTCTGCCCTCCAATAGTCCTCCCGGTGTTGTTCCCTCTCTGAGAAAGCGGGGCAAGTTAGTAGTGATCAGAACACTTGAGTTCTGAATATTGCCTTCCCCTTGCTCTACCTGTATTCTTGAGCCCTAGGATGACCAAGGTAAAGTTGAATGGGCATTCTTCTTTCCTTGGAACTCCCTGAGAAAGTCCTGGGTGATGGGAAAGGCAAACCAGTGTCCCAGGGCCCCATCCCTGGCACTAGGTAGGCAGGTGGAGGAGCCGCGGGAGGCAGGCAAGTCGGAGCCAGGGAGCTGCCCTGTGCAGGTTCCCAGAACTAAATGCACATTTATTTTACCTGGTTTTCTACCGCATATCAATGTTGCAAGGGGGGAGGGAGGAAGCCGTGCTACCTGGTACTTCCTGCCATTGTTTGAAAGGATGTTTAGCACCCCTGCAGATTTAAGTACACAGCAGGATCAAGAAAAGCTGAAAAACTTTGAAGTGAACGGGAAGATTCTTGAGTACCCTTTCAGTGGAATGCTAGGTCCTACTGCCTGGAGGGCTGTTTCAGGGTGTCCGACGTGCTGGATGTCTGTGCTGTTCTTGATTTTCAACCACTTTGCTACTCTGCAGAGGCAGACTTCAGCTTGTGGAGAACTGATAGGGACATAAGTGACTCCTGTCCAAAAAACAGCAAATGAATTCTGACCTGTGAAGTTATGAGTAATTCCCACCTTGTGAAACGAGTTGTTTTTGCACGTATTAGCAAATTAAAAATCAGCATTTCTGATTACCTATATAAATGACTGGTCTTTGGCCTTTCCTTTGAACTAATTGTAATACCTTATTAGTTCTACTCAATATCCATGATTTAAATAAAATACTTGATGTGTTTTCTTTCTACATTTACATGAGTCATAGTTTTACCCTTTTAGAAAATTATTCCCTAAGAATAGAGATTCCACAATTTGATAGCTAACAATAAAATCCTTTCTTCCTCCTCTGTTCGGGGCTGGCACCCTAAAATTAGACAGATGCCACATCAGGCTGACTCTAAAAAAGAGTCAGCTTTAAAAGTAAATAAAGTTTTAACAGGTTCCTTGCAAGGGTGTAGGGCTTACAAGCCATCTTTAATTGATTGGCAGAGACGCCTGGAGCACTGAGGCTGCACCCGCTCCAAAAATACTAATTATCAGTGTCTGTCCAAAGAAAGGAGTGTGTTTGCGAACGCTCCTGGTGAATGCTAGAGCTACACTAGGGGAGCGTGGACGAAATCTTAGAGAGAGTGGTAGAACAACCTAAAGTGAAGAAAGCAAAACAGAATTCTAACTTCTATCAAAGTAACAGACAACATTTGTAGAAAAAACCGGGGGCTCTTGAGATCCCAACTGTTTTCTGTAATGTTATCAGCTCCAACATAATACAGCCAGAACACGCTATAAAGCTCGGGGGCGGGTACCAACACTACTGCACAGCAATTCCATTCCATGCCCCTGAATTTTGGTCTCCCTTATCCTACTCGACTTGAGAAAAAATGGATCTGAGGCAGTGAGCAGTGCGCCTCCTGCCATCACACAACTGCCTGGCTCCCCACGCCTTGCTTCTTCCATTGCCCCTGCTCCTCACTATAGACAAGTGCAGACCAGAAACACTGCCACAAGGGCAAGGAGCCTGGGGTCATTCCATAAGCATCAGAGAAGAGCCCCAAGGATGAACCAATTCCCAAGGTTGTCCAAAGACCAACTACCAGTACATCCGAATCACCACCGGGAGAGCTTGTTAGAAATGTGGGTTCCTGTTCTCCACCCTCGAAGGATTCTGAATCAGTTGGTGACTCACATGTACTCTGAAGTTTTTAAGTCATTAAATTTTAGTCTGGATATCAAGAAGATGTGAGCATGTTGCTCATCCTCTGTGGGCCTTGGCAGCGCCAGCACTAGGCTCCAGGTATCTGAACAGGCGGGCTTTCCCCACCGAGCCTCTGCCTCTAGGCATAGTTAAGATGGAGAAGTGAAACTCGCTTCATAAAAATGTTTTGCTCTTTACCGTCTGTTTACCATTTTCAAACCATCTGTTCCTTCTCATGAGCTGTTTTGACTATTAAGGCGCCAGAAGGTGTTGATCAGAGCTGGATTCTGGACTTAGAATGCCAGGATTTAAATCCTGACTTTGGTACTTCCTGCCTTTGAAACCCTGGATAAGTTACTTAACCTCTCTGTGCCTCAGTTTTCTCATCTGTAATAATAGCATTTACTATTTATTATCATCAGAGGTCTACTAACTACTACAGTACAAGTTGTGACCATTTAACCAATGTGAGAATTCAAATAATAATGTATGTAAAGAATGTAAAACAGAGCCTGGTATGTGTGATGAGTGTTCAGTAAGTATTAACCGTCACCCTCATTAGTACTGGCTTCTCTCCTATGACTATCCCTTCACATAAGAGGAGGCATGAACAAGTAACTTGGCTATCATAGGTGTAATCCTAAGAGGCAAGTGCTCAGCTACGATCTTAGCCCAATGGCCCATAATTCCCATATGTGGCCATATCAGTCAAGCTCACTGCCCCTGGAGTCCTGCCCAGGTGCACGTTCAGTGAGGACTGCCCTAGTGCAGAACTATGTGAAGCGGAGAGCAACGGGAACCCAGTTATGCCGCTGTGGCTGTGGGCCACGTCACTGTAAGTTACTTTCCCCTGATTAGCTTTCTGTACAATTAAAGATGCAAGTTAATATTCCACCCCCTGACAGAAATCAGACAGGCATCTGCTAAGGCGTGGCACAGGCTCTTCAGGTGAGAAAAATCTGAAGCATCTCCCTTCTCTCCCTAATTGGATCTTGTTCTGACATACTCTGCCCCAAGCTTTCCTCCCAGATCCCTAGTTAACAGACTCTCTTGGAGTAAAGATAAATGCTAAGATCAATTCGACAAAACATGTTGCAAAAAGGGAAAACTATGGTAGATTTCCCTCACATTTGTAGCATGAATATTGTCTTTTTAAAAGATGATGACATTAAGGAGTGGTAACTACCAAATCAAAGTCTGTCATTTAAATAAAGAGCAAGCGTTACTTATGACAGAGTGGAGTATGTTGCCCTAGAAATGAGAATGACTTCAGATAATCACTCTTCTTGCTTTTAAGAGAACTCATGAGGCTCGCCATGCACACTGGGTTGGAAAGGCATTAAGACTGTGGAAGCTCGTCATGTCGTAGGACCCCTTGCAGCACAACCCCTAGACAGCCCAGAGGCAGCACAGGTCGGTGAGCATCATGGGTCTCTGAGATGCTGCCTGCTTATTAAACAACAAGTGTTTGTCCTGTAATGTCCTGGGCACTCGAGGGCATAGGTGATGTGTGAGACCGCTCTGAATGACCACCTGCTGCAATCAGTCTGTTGGAGCTGAAAGAAGCAGCCCAAACACCTTTAAAGTTCAGTTTCCTCATCTGGGACATAAAGAACAAAATATTTAAGTATGTTAGTTAAGATGCTTTCTTTGGGTGCAAGCTATAGAACAAGCATGACTCAAGACTTGAACAATCATGGGAAGTCCCATCTCACAAAACAGTAAGTGCACAGGTGTGCCAGGGCCCAGGAGCCTGTCTCTGCTCTGCTTGGCTCTGGCCTCCTCCCTCTCTGCTGGCTTCCCTCACAGCTAGAGAAATGTTTCCAGGCAAACATCCAGAGAGCACAGCATCCGAAGTAGGGAAGAGGGATGTCTCTTCTTACATGCTTCTTTTTTGTCACTGAGGAAACCTTTCCCAACCTTCCATCCCCACTCAGCTAGGTTTGCCTTCATGCCTCACTGGCTTAGATGGGGTAACACAACCCGTGGAACCAGTTGCTGGTGATGGATGCCATCACTGGTTCGGACAATTCAACACTTAGCCCTGGGCGAAGAGCAGAATCATGTCCCCAAGAACAGGATGATAAGAAGACAAATGACTAAACAACAGCAGGACTTTGCAGACAAGGAGGAAGTAGTGGCATTGGTTGGAGTACAGGCAATGGACGGTGTTTACTACCCCTACCCCACCAAGTTCTTGTGATAAATGGATGAGGTTGTGGATGAAAAATAACCTGGCACATGGAAATAATAATAGCGTGTGACCTTTTGGAATGACACTTTATATGACTTCTCTGATTTAATCAGTGCCTGTGAGGTAAGCACCATTATTATGCCCATCTTACAGATCAGGTGACTGGAGCACAGACAAATTAGGTAACCTGACCAAGAGCCTGCATTTAACTCAGGCCATCCGACTTCAAGGTCCAGTTCTCACACATGCAAGATGTACTACACTGAAAGGGCAGTCCAAGTCACTGCCCCGTCTCCTCCCTAATCTCAAGAAATGTGTGTATTTTGAGTTCAATGAGATTCACAGACATGAAAAATTAGAGAACAATATAATGTAGCAACTAGTAACAATCTCAGTGGTGTAACAGAGTAAAGAAGCAGCCAATGTGCTGAGTGTCAGGAAGGCAGCCAGGGCTCGAAGGAGGTGTGAGTTGAGGGAGGCAGTGGAGAGCGTGCCTCACTGCTACAGCAGCTTATAGTTTTCAGGAACAATTTACTCTTAAGTGACCTGGCCAAAGGGATGTGGCTTGGAATCTACTCTAGAAGAGTAGAGGATTCCAGCCACATTCAACTTTAGGAGAGACTTTGAAGGCTATTTTACCCACAAAACCATGGGTTCATTAACAGCAATACAGTGGACTTCATGAGTCAAAACACTTCTGGCAAGGGAAACCTAATCCCATTGGTAAACTCTAGAATTTTATTAATGTTCTCTTATAACTACTGCCTGTGAGTGCCAATCTACAGAACTGTAAACTTCCAAGAGAAGATTTGATGTCGAAGGGGACTTGGAATGTCCCCCACACAATCATGGCAAGATCTCCTATAGATCTGGGTTGGACCGAAGGTGGTGTTAGAGTTCAAACTCAAGGTAATGATGCAGTGTCCTCATCTCCCTTAGCCCTCCAGTCTCCACAAGGATTACATCCTCATGCCTGTAGGCAGGGTGCCCAAGTCTTCTCAAGGACTCTGGAGATTGGGACCTAAACCTCACATGCTCATGACCAGTAGCCCGGGTTCCCAGTCAGAGAGGACGTGAGTAGCATGTTGAACACTAAATGGTATTTCCCAAAGGAACCCGACTCGAGGAAGATTTCCCTTTATACCTTACACCACTTCCTGTAGCATCGACTTTCCTGCCAAGAGGAGACCTCCAAGGATGCGTTCTGGGCAGGTCTTCAGGCCAGAGTCTCTTCCTGAATGGAGGCATTTGAATGAAATCAACGTGTTTATATATTATTCAGAGTCCTGTCTGTCTTCAGGTTCTCGTTCATCTTTTACCTTATTTAGTCTTGATATTACTTTTCAAATTCCTCTGCAACCAATATTTAGGCAACTGGTACCTTTCCAGGTTGATACAATACACCCAAGTTGGGAAGGATGGTCTCTGGACAGAGAATGAGTTTAGGCTGTTGTAGCACCGTCAGAGCACTGAACTTGTGAGGCAAGGACCTCATGTTCAAGAGAGCGCGACGTCCATCCTGACCAGGCGAGCAATCATTGTCTGGCACATAGCTGGTGTTTTGAATGTTAGTTTCTTCCTCCCCTCGGTCATTTTCCCTTTGCAGGGGGAGGGGAGGAGAATGTTCAGTGCCAAAGCAGCATTTCAGTTTTCCGCATACCTGATTCTGCCACCAAATTACTGTGTGCCCTAAGGAGAGACTCTTACCTTCTCTGGTTCCTTTTCCTCATCTACAAAAATGAGAGCTTAGGTTTGGTATTCCCAAAGGCACCTGTATATTTACAAGTACATTTTTATTATATACTGTCTACAGCATATAAATATACAACTTCTGAGTCACAGGAATTTCCCCAATTCATCTGTCACATCCAGGCTCCCGAGTCATCTGCCTCAAGTGGGTGTAGCCCAGTTTCTTCCCTTTCAATTTGGCTTGCAGGATCCCTCCTACTTCTAACCTGTTGTGAAATGGTTGCTATCTAAGATTAACAAGTACCTACTGCCCACTTAGGGAGGGGGCACAGCGGAGACCCAGTGATATGATCTCAGACCTGTCTAGACAGCCAGAAATTCAATCAGAGCACCTGAGAGCAAAGATGGCATTAGAAAGGAACATGAGGTCACCTCGCCCCTCGGCCTGCAGGTCACGTGCCTCAGCGACCTGGAGGTTCTTCAGAGCCCCTGGCAGCCGAGGGGACAGGGAGGCAGAGACAGACGGGGCAGCACCCCTCCACCAGAGGGGGTTCACCTCCAGCCCCTTTACTTCCCAGGTTTCCGCAGAAGTTTCTGCTGAGAGTCTACTGGCTATAAAAGAACAGGAAGGGGGAAAAAAGCTTGAAAGTCATCGGTTTCATCTTATCCTTTCACTTTACAAATAAAGAAACTGTACTTCATGCTTCAGAAGCCTCAGAGTGATTCCCATACACTTCAGATTCAGCAATTCCACTTTCAGGCAAGTTTCAACTTAAGAAACTATTTATGGATTTGTGACAATTTCAAAAAGGTTCATTATAGCATGGTTTGAAATAGAGAAAAAAATTGGAAGCACCAGTAAAAGGGGAGTGGTTGAACACATCTCTCCAAACATGAAATGCTAGGAAATTCCATATATCATAGAAAGAAATAACTTATATGAAAAAAAGTGTTCATAATATATTGTTAAGTGGAACACACACACACACACACACACACACACTCACACATCTGTTCTGCCTCTAACATCTCCATTTCTAAACGGGGCATCCTTGTGCCCAAGGTCATCTACAGTTCACCTATGGCAGCCACCTGTCCCTGCTCTCACCCACCAGCTCTCCCTCATGCACAATCTCTGCCACTGCCACCATAAGAACAAGTGTGTCCACATGATACTACCATGTCCAGATGCTTCAGTCTTTCCATTACTCCTACATCAGAAGTCTGCTGGTTTCCCGGCAAAATCAGGGAATTCTGAGCCACATTTCCCCCTGAACCTAAAGCAGCTCTTCCTGTGCCCAGACCACACAGTTTTTCTAAAATAGTTCCATCATTTCTTGCCATGACCTCCTATGGAGCAGGCCTCAAGTGCATGTCTTCAGCCAAAACTAGAGTAGACATCACAGAATCTTCTATTTGCCTTTCTACTTTTCCCTCCCCGCCCCTACAAAACACGAACTCCTCACTGTTCCTCAATTTTTAACAATAAACATTTGCATGTACAAAAATGGAGGTAAGTGGGTAATAGAGTGCGATTTTAGTTGAAAGGGTGTGATAGGATAATAGATACCCCCAACATGTCCAAATCCTAATCCCTGTCCTGGGAACCTGCTACTTTACATGGCAACAGGGACTTTGCAGATGGAGATGAAGGATGCTGAGAGGAAAACATTATGGTGGTGGGACCAATGCAATCACAAGGGTCCTTCTAATATGGGGCAAGAAGGGCAAAGTCAGAAACAGCAGATGGGACATGAAGTAGAGGTGGACGTGCTATGCTTTGAAGATGGAAGAAGGGACTACAAACCAAGGGGTGCTGGCAGCTTCTAGAAGCTGGAAAGGTTAAGAAAAGTGACCCTCCCCTGGAGCCTCCAGAAGGAACTTAGCCCTGTCGATACCCCCATTTTAGCCCCACAGGACTCATTTAGGACTTCTGACCTAGCAAACAGTAAGATTACAAATGTGTGTGAAGTCAGTCAGCTAGGAGTCATTGTTACAGCAGGAAACTGACACAGGAGGACAGGAATAACATTTCCATGCTGGGAGCAGCCAAATTATCCTGTTGAGTAACAGTTGCAGGGGGAATAGGAATTTTTTTTTTTTTTTGCTTATCTATATGCTTATCTTTACTAAAAGAACATATAACTTTTATAATAAAAATGAAAAGCTATTATTTTTAAAAAGAGAACTCTGGGGAAACATTTACCTAAGTCCTAAAGGAGAGCAGGCCTGGAGTCATACATTCTGGGAGATTGAGTCATGAAGTCTGGTCTGTCTCCAACACTCGCCAGTTGATCCCTGGCAACAGTGTCCAGGACTTTTGAGCAATGGCTACAATAGCACTGAGGAACACCAGGCTTGCCCCAAAATGAACTGAGAGAATGAATTCAGAAGTGAGCAAGCACAGGAAGAAAATGGAAGAAATGACCAAAAAAATACATTAGGCTAAAAAATAAAAACAAAAATAAACATGGAAGTGAATCCTTAAAAGTCTATGTGAAGGAGGCAGACAATACAAAGGCCAACTGGCCTGCACTGAGCCCACAAATGGCATAGGATGTTTATAATAACTTCTTTTAGCAGACTCTTTAGGCCCTTCCAAGAAGCAAACTCTTCTGAAGATTTTTCCCAGCCCAAGATTTTTTGGTGGGAGAGATATTTTTCTCTCCCACCAAAATATGCCTATCTTATTCTAAGGACAACTGCCACGACATGTCATTAAGTCTATGCCATGACAAAAAAAAGAAGGAACATTTTAGAACAGGCTCTGCCCAACAGAAATACAATGTGAGACTTCTGGCCAAGATGGAGATGTGGGTAGATATGCTTTGCCTCCTCACACAGCAAAAAAAGGACAACAAATTTAAAAACAAAAACAACCAGAACTGTGGGAAAATCTAACTGTATGTAGGTCTGACAACCAAGGAATTAAAGAAGAAATGTTCATCCAGACCGGTAGGAGGGGTGGAGAGGGGCAGCTGGGACAGAGAGGATGTTTAGCAAGGCAGCGGGCTGGGTAGGTGAGGTGTCAGCTGGTGGCCTGGGTAGTCCCACATTCACATGTGGATAAGCCAGGAAGAACAACTGGGGACAGAGACAGACCACACAACCCTGGGTTGCAGCATGAGAAATGAAAGCCTCAAAATCTCTGGCTGTAAAAACCTGTGGGGATTGGGGCCATGGGGGAAACTCTCAGACTCGCAGGAGAGTCTTTGGGGAGACCCACAGGATCCTAGAATGTACACAACCCCACCCACCAAGGAATCACCATCAGAAGGGCCAAGTTTGCTTGTGGGTAGCAGGGAAAGGGACTGAAAGTGGGGCAAAAGCTGAGCAAGTGGTATCATTCCTTGTCTGACCCCTCCCCCACATACGCAACCACAATGCAGCAAAATGGGTTGCTCTGCCCTGGTGAATAACTGAGGTTCTGCCCCTTACAATATAACAGTTGTGCTGAAATGAAGAAATATAGCTCAAATGAAAGAACAGATCAAAGCTCCAGAAAATGAACTAAATGATAAGGAGATAGTCAACCTTTCAGATGCAGAGTTCAAAACACTGGTAATCAGGATGCTCACAGAAATGACTGAGTATGGATGCAAAATAGAGGAAGAAGCAAAGACTGTACAAAGTGAAATAAAGAAAAATATACAGGAAACCAAGAGTCAAAGGATGGAAACTAATACACAAATCAACAATTTGGGACAGAAGGAAAAAATAAACATTCAACCAGAACAGAATGAAGAAATAAGAATTTTAAAAAATGAGGAGAGGCTTAGGAACTTCCGGGACAACTTTAAACATTCCAACATCTGAATCATAGGGGTGCCACAAGAAGAAGAGGAAGAGCAAGAAATTGAAAATTTATTTGAAAAAATAATGAAGGAAAACTTCCTCATTCTGGCAAAAGAAATAGATGTGCAAGTCCAGCAAGCTTAGAGAGTCCCAAAGAAATTGGACCCAAGGAGGAATACACCAAGACACGTCATAATTAAAATACCCAAGATTAAAGATAAGGAGAGAATCTTAAAGGCAGCAAGAGGAAAGGAGAGTTACCTACAAAGGGGCTCCCATAAGACTCTCAGCTGATTTCTCAAAGGAAACCTTACAGGAAAGAAGGGACTGGAAAGAAGTATTCAAAGTCATGAAAGGCAAGGACCTATATCCAAGATTACTCTATCCAGCAAAGCTATGATTTAGAATGGAAGGGCAGATAAAGTGCTTCCCAGATAAGGTCAAGTTAAAGGAGTTCATCATCACCAAGCCCTTATATGAAATGTAAAGGGACTTATCTATGAAAAAGAAGAAAATCAAAACTATGAACAGTAAAATGACAACAAACTCACAACTATCAACAACTGAACCTAAAAAATGAAAACAAACTAAGCAACAATTAAAACAGGAACAGAATCACAGAAATGGAGATCACATGGAGGGTTATCAGTGAGGAGAGGGAGGGGGGAGAAAGGGGGAAAGAGAATAAAAAGCATAATTGGTGAGTACAAAATAGACAGGGGGAGGTTAAGAATAGTATAAGAAATGGAGAAGCCAAAGAACTTATATGTATGACCCATTGATGTGAACTAAGGTGGGGAATTCTGGTGGCAGGGGGGTGTAGGATGGAGGGGGAGAAAGGGGAGAAAAAAATGGAACAACTGTAATAGCACAATCAATAAAATATACTTAAAAAAGAAATATAATGCAAGCTATGTTTAGTTTTCATCATTTTTAATCTTCTGGTGGGTCACATTTTTAAAAAATAAAAAGGATAAATGAAACCAATTTTTATAATATATTTTATTTAACTCAATATAGCCAAATATTATTTCAACATTTCATCAATGTTAAAATTATTATAATGAGATATTTTGCATTCTTTGTTTCATGCTATGTCTTCAGAATTTGATCTATGTTGTACTTAAAACACATTTGTTTGTACTGACCACATTTGAGTGCCCGATAGCTACATCTGGCTAGTAGCGACTGTACTGGGCAGGGCAGTCAGCGAGCAATTCTGGTCTGGATCCTAGTTCTAAAGGAAAGGGCTATAAAAGATAATTACAAAACATTTGAATGAGCAATTGAAAACATTTGAATAAGAACTCAACTACTGGAAAAAATAACTGTGAGCTAGCTAGCTATTACATATTTTTATAGAGTTATTGTTGATTATGAGTGAAGTGTGGGTGTGTGGGAGACTGTCCTTATATTTAGGGGCTTAAGCTGAGGTATTTAGGGGTAAAGTGTCAGGATGTCTGCAAATAATTTTTGGAAAGAATACTTTTAAAAGGAAAAAATAAGTGTGGCAAACTGTTAATAATTATTGAACCTAGGTGGAGAGTTGACAGTCATTCTACATACTATTCTTTAAACTCCTCACTATGTCTAAAATTCATAATAAGCACTTGGGGAAAACACACACATACAAACACTGGCCCCCCCACCCCCCGCTATAGATCCCTCTCCAAATAGGGACCATTTATCTGTTGAACATTGTTCACCTGCTGAACTAATTGTGCTAAAATATTTACTGGGTAGAATATTTTATGAAGGAAGCAACATGGTTAGTAGTAAGATCACTAAATTTAAAGACAAAAGAATCAAGCTTCCAGTTCTAAGTTTATCATTTATTAGTTATCTAATCTGAGTAGCTCTATTTTGGAAGAGATGTATATATTTATAAGATATATAATTATATATCTCCCCATTAATATAAATAATATGTAATGGAGAGATATATAATTATATATGTATCATTATATCAAAATGTTATATATTATATATAATCTCATATAATATATAGCTTTATAAAATATTATAAATAAACCTATAATATATATAAAACCTTGTATACATATGTATCTATGACATCACATTGCAGCACAAAGGACAACTAGTATGGTCTTTTAAAGGGAATTTTGGAGATCAATGGCTCTGTCTATAGGAATTCCAGGCCTTGGAGCCAAGTGAGTGACGAAGCTGTTTGTGCTGGGAGGAATGCCGATGATACCGGTTTAGTATCTCTCTGTTTGGTTCACAGTGCTGGCATCCTGGAAAGAGAAAGGTTTTGCCAAGCCCCTATGCCTGGCCACATGCTCCTGAGCTACGTAAGAAAGCCTTTGTCCTGAGCAGGTTTCAGCTCCGCTGCTTCAGAGTTGATAAGAGGAACCATCAGCTAGAGAGGGATGGGTGGGCTGGATTAATCGATAGCTGGAAAGGGCTTTGAAACTATGAAATGCTAATTAATATCTGGAAGTAGAAAATTATCATATGGGAAGGGGGGCATGCCTATGGACCATGAATGCTTGATGTCCACAAAAATACTTGTTAGGGAAGAGTGTCCATCTATCCTCAGAGTACCGCCGTCAGTGTGAGAAGAGAAAGCAGGTGTGTGCTGGCCACACCTGTCATTCCAAACTCAGCCTCAGGGAGTTAAGCAATTTGTCAGCATCAAAGGGCTAGTAAGACTCTACCAACAAGACTAGAAACTCCTAGAGAAAATTTGCATGTCTGTGTTCTTCCTAAAAACTGATTGAACTGGAATTATTTTTTTACTCACTAGTAGAGTCGGAAATAGAATACAGGTCTCTTGTTCTAAGACACAAATCTCAAAATGCATGTATTATCCGCAAATATAAATACTATGTAAATGTAGAAATAACCATCTGCCTCAGAAATTCTGTTGTGGTGGGTTCCATTTTTATTTGGCCTAAGATCTTAATATTTATGATGAAGTTATGCCAGCCTCTTACATCCCCCCCTTTTTATACACTGTGAAGTCTCTCTTTCTTGCTTTTACTTAACTTCAGAAATCTGATATGATTTTTTCCCTTTTCCATAGAGGTAGCTTCTGTTGCCCTTGCTCTTGTCCCTGGGTCTGCTTCCTTAAACTCCTTTGGCACTGGAATTTATCATCATAACACACACACTTGCGTGGTGTACACACTCAGACACATGTAAACATGTACCTAAACAGACTCACACATTTGAAGGCCACACTTAAATTCCAGAGGTTCTTAGATTGCCCTCAAAAAGTTATGCTCCTATAAATCACTTTGTAACATTATGACCTCCAGTTAACTTTCTGAGTTTGGACCAGTTGATGTGAACAAGGCCAATGCCATGGTTCTTTGTTGTTGTTTTTTTTCTTTCAGTCTCATCTACAGAATATCTTTAAGGATATGGAGTTTTGTGTTGTTTTTATTTTTAACTTCATAGAACATCATATGTTAATTGAAGATTCTTTTAGAATGCTGCTCAGTCTGCTTTGCTAATCTTCTCTGTAATTAGTTTAAAAGGTATTTGCATCCTCAAAGGTAATTTTCTTCTTAGCAGGTTCACTATTTGCTCCCACAATCATCTATTTAGGCTTAATGAACACTTTCTCCATAAATGTAGTAAGCTTCTCCCATACCTCTGGACTTCCTAGTCTCTGAAAGTATTGCTTCTGGATTAATGGTGCATTACTGATTAATGAAGAGCACTGATCTAATTGAAGAGCATGGAGTTCAGTCAGAATTAGTAAGGTTAAAATTGTCACGAATGCTACCTCCTACAGCACCACGGGGAGACCGAGATTTCAGAAGTAAGTGACTTGTCCAGTGTGTTAATGAAACAAAGGGGTGAGCTAACAACCTGGCATTAACCGTTTACTTAAAAGCTGGGAGAAACTGCAACACTCAAAGTCTAACGGTCTCTGACCCTCGCCAAGCTCTATCCCTTTTGAAACTAGTTCATGGGTGTCCGGCTGGGGCAGCGCCTACGGAGAGGAAAGGGGACGAAACCTCTGGGCTGGCCCCTCCAGAGATTTACTGGATTCCGGGTCTCTGTTCTTAGGAATTTTTCTCTCAGCAAAACAAGATATGAAATTCAGGGTTTTAACAATTACATTCATAGCAAAAATGTATGTATTTTCAGTTTACATTAAAAATAAAAAAATGACGTATTTAAGGTCAACACTAAAATTGCTGTTCGGGATCAAGTACTCGCCTCCCTCCGCTACAGGACCAGGTGCAGCGCAGAGCGATCCATTGCAGCGGGATGAGTTCCGGATGTAGACAATTTTGAAATGCTGTTTTATTCATCTTTATTGCATAGATGCCTGCCTTTTTAACAGAACAACACAACTCAGCAGAGAGAGAGCCAGTAACGATCAAACTGAGTGACGCGGATCCACGACAAGGGCGACTCGGACGTTTCAGACAGGACCCGCGGGGAACCAGCAGACAGAGACTTCGCTGGGCGCGACGCGGTCTCTTCGGGAAAGACCTGGTGCTGTTTTGTCCAGGAGCCAAACTCAACTTTGAAGATGTGATACGATTCTTAATTTGTTGACGACTAACCCCGTGGCCCCAGACAAGGCGCCCTTCTCTGTGCCTCGGGAAGGACTCCTGTGAGTAACGAGCCAAGAACAGGCACGGAAAGTCCTCTGTGAACTAAGAGGAACCACGCGTCTACTGAAATTCCAGGAGGAATGCAGGAAGGCTTGGGTTTCCCACGTCTCAACCTTGGAAGTCTGGAACTGCCCAGTTTTAGTCAGTCCCCATGAACTCAGTCTGACATGTGTGCAGGGGGCTCTCACAACCCTAAGCCTCCCCAGGGACCAGTCCCTCTTAAATATCCATGGGCTCCTGGGAGGCCTCCGTGCGCCAGGCCTTTCCAGCCCTGCCCAGAGCAGGGTTCACTTCCTAAGGTCCACAGCACAACAGACAAGACCCTCCTGGGTCCTCTAGCTGAGATCAGAGTTAAACTTCCTTAAAAAACAAGTAGACCTCTGCAGCTTTCAAAAGGAGTTAAAAAAAAAATCACTCCAGAATGAAAATCTTACTCACAAAGCACGTTTTCAACAAGAGCCGTATACAGTGTTTAGTGTCTTAACAATGTACTCATTAAAGTGTAAGATGAAATGGAAAAAAAAAAAACCCATAAGGAAGAAGGAACCTCGAACACTGAAATGATACTGTTTACTGTGTGATAGTTACCTGCAACTACAGCCACGCCCCTCACGAACACCAGATGAGGGTAAGCACAGATAAGACAGGAAAGGGTTGTCTGTTTCTTCCCCTTCCGGATAAACTTGCTGCAGAGCAAGGAGCACTTCGCATCCCAGACGGTGGCCAGCCTCGAGCCGAGTGCGCTTGCTTGGGCTCCAGACGGCCCAGTTTCGTGGGCTTGCTCGCCGCAACATGAGCAACCTTGGTTCCGGGAGAGATGAAACCCTGAATACCAGCGGCTGAAAGGACTTTTGTTTTAGACAGTCTTTGGAAACCTTAATTTTCTTTAGCTCTGGTTGCATTCATGTCACTCAACAATGGCTTACTGTTCAGAAAGAGTTGCATCTGCCAAAAAACACCGGGCCTTGAGAGACTGATTCGAAAGCCACCCCTGACTCTCAGAAGCCTATCCTAGGTTTGGGACATCCAGAGCCTTAGTGAAGCTGAAGTTATGGCGTAAAAAATGTTAAGACTGTTGTCAGTCTTAGGCAGTTCAACCCCTCAGCCCCAAGCGGCTAGGACAAAAACACAAGTCTGAGAGGAGAAAAGAGCTTTCCCCGAGGATAGGGCAGGGCGGGCCATAGTTAAACAGTTTTGCGGGACCCGAACCTATCACGCTTCTTTGTAGCAGCAGCTAGAAAGCAAGTCAGCCATCCTACCTGCCGCATCTACTGGCATTTATGCATCTCCAGGCCCCCGTCTGTTGTGTAGGCATGCTAGATAGTTGGCCACCTGACCCCGCCTTCATGGACTCCGGTGTTTGTAAGGACAGCATTCGGTGTGCACTCTTGGGACCAGCAGAGATACACAGCAGAGAAAACAAAAAGTGGTCCTTAAATGTTCTGGAAGAGTAAAAGAGAAAATGAGACACTGAGGGACTAGCAGGAAATAGAAGCCTAGGTGTCACCTGTGTGTCTTCCCGAGAGGCTGAGGACCAGGAGGGAAAGCGGTTCTGCTGAGCCAGAAACTTCCCAGCACTCAGGTTGTCCCATGTTGATAGCAAGGGAAGGAGGACACCCTTTTCCCTCAGTGCCCAGGTCTGTGTCAGAAGCTGTGAGCAGGCTGCAGAGGGCAACTGGGAGGAAGATACTGAGAAGACTGGTTTCTGAGATGCTCCAGGCAATGACAGCCCAGGGTGGGAACTTAGGGGGCTGGACAAAATAATCCAGAAACAGAAAAGTCAAAGTCAGTCTTAACTCCTAACTTCAACACATTGGACTAAATGTCTGAATGTCTGTCTGCACCCCAGAAAAGAATGTTCATACCTCTTAAAAATAGATTCTGAAATTGGAGTACAATTGCATTAGCTGCGCAGTCACAACAATTATGTTCAAAGCACACAGTGGTTTCCCTTTATCCACGGTCTCGCTTTCCGCAGTTTCAGATGTCCGCAGCCAGTTGCAGCCCACTCATGTTCAGTGGGAACTTCCACCTCGCTTCCCTCCTCACACAGGCACAGCGTCACTTCACATCATCACACGAAGAAGGCTGAGTGTGTACAGTGCAGCAAGACGTTCTGAGAGAGAGAAGACCCGCGCTCACATAACTTTTATCCCTGTGTGCTGTTATCCTTGTTCTATTTTAGTATTACATGTTGTTGTCAGTCTCTTACTGTGTCCAACTGATAAGTTAAACTTTATCAGATGTATGTATGTGTAGGGAAAACACAGTATGTATGAGGCTCGGTCCTACCCACCGTTTCAGGTGTCCCCTGGGGGGCATCTTGGAACATGCCCCCCACAGGTAAGGGGGGGATTACTGTAATAATGAGCCAAAACTCTTGAAAAATAAACAAACAAACCTCTTGGGTTACAGTAAGAAAGCCCTAAGGAATAAAATTTGAATTACTTCATTTAATAAATCTCAATTTCTTAAAGAGAACAACCTACGCCCCTAAAACCAGAATCATGGAGAAGATAAGGGAGTGGGAACCAAGTCTTCAGCCCCGTGTGCTAGGGAAACCCTTGCACATGCAGACACGCACACAGGCTGGGTCCTGGTCACATAAGAACGGACACGGACAGGCAACGGGGCCCCAGCCAGCACCTGACTTGCATATCCACAGTGCTGATCCTTTCACTTTTCAAGTAACTGAAAGTGAAAACATGGGGTAGGGCCTGAAAATGCCTCAAGTCAGTGGCTCTCCCGCCCCCGCCCATGGCCAAGCCTTTTCAGAGGTAGTCCTAGCTTCAGCTGGGAGGAGGAGCAGCTGCGACCAGGCAGAAAGTGTGACCACCCCCGTGATGGTCTGGTTTGTAAGTCATAGTTGATAAGACAGTTGAAAGGTTAGCACTTCCCTGAGACTGTCATAATATGCAATAGTTAGTGCTGCTTATTTATCCTGTTTACCTCACTCGGATTTCATCATGGGTAACACCTTATGAGCCCAACTGTTTGGGATGCAAACTTTAATATATTATGGGCAGGGAGCATAGCAAAATGGTGATAATCCATTTCGGAATCACATTGACTTGAAACCCAGCCTGACCGTTCTGCAGCAATGCGTCCTTGGGCAATTTACTCAACCTTTCTGAGCCTGAAATCCCCATCTACAAAGTGGGGACAAAGGTAAGTCGTCATTTTTTGTGAGGATGACATGAAATAACATACTGACTCCCTGGCCCAGTGCTTGACAGGTAGGGAGCACCCAACATGTTGGCTCATGTAACCATCATGAACATGAGAAACTTAGGATAAACAAGAGATGCAAACAAAAAAGTAAAAAGCATTCTGTTGGACCATAGAATCCAGCTCAGCATTGCTTAGCATGTGAAGCAGCCCATTCTTGTTTGTGTCTTTGTTTTTGCTGACCACCAATTAATTGTGTGCGATAGTCCAGACTACTTTCTTCAGTGGCCCCGGCTGTCAGGTTTGTTTGCTGGGCCTCTGGGCAGATCGCTCTGGTTCAAGTCTGACATGGAAGCAATAGGTCCTTACTCACTCCAGGACAAGCACTCCTTAGCCACTGCCAACAGCTCATTGGTCAGTGCCTACTACTTTTTTGGTCTCTCTATGCTGGCCCTCTGGCACTGAATGACCCTTCAGAGCCCCTAGCTTTAAAGAGGACCATGTGTTTGTCCCTCCTCCCCAGACTGGCCTTCATTTTTCATCCCCCGCCTCACCTTACTGCTCTCCAAGCAATGTTTCGTGTTCCTCCTTCCTGCTTGCCCAAAAGAGACAGAGAAGGAGCTTCTCTTCAAAATTACCTGTTCCCTTATTTTCATACCATTTCTCAACAGCCAGAAGACAATCACTCTCCCAGAGCTACACACACACACACACACACACGCACACACACACACACACACACAGAGCTTCCTCTTTCCCGAAGGAGCCAGCCAACCTCCAGGGCTGACTAATGAAGGAGATGCATTGCCTAGAGTCCATGGTAATCACTGGGGCCCACGAGAAGGTTTTCATTTAATTCCTTTTAACATCAGAAGAAAAAAATGAATATGATAAGAATGAATGCATATTAATGCATCTAGTCTTGTATTACACTTATCTTTATGCCAACACAATCATAAAACATATTTTAAACACATTTTTTGGAGGAAGGGGCCCACGAACGTCAACCTGCTGCGTTCGGAGTGTTCCTAACCAAGCAGGGCGGGCCCGAGGCACTCATCCTCTTCCCACACGCCTGGCGCTCCTACCCCCCACTTGACCTAGTTACTTCCTCTGGCTGGTGCCGTACAAAAGTCAGTTTAGATTTTCAAAAGGATTGTTTTAAACAATCACCAACATTGATTACATAAGACCTGTCTATTTCCGTCCTGCGTCTAACCCAGACTTCATCGCACCCCCACCCAAACACAGATTAACCACGTCACAGCAATCGTGCTCCGGTAGCATCACACCTGCAGGAGCCAAATTGAGATCCAGCATGAGGCAACCTTCCCCCGGGAGCGAAGCCTCACTTCTGAAGCACTTGTAAATCACACATATGTGGGTACTAAGTGGATTTATCACCACCTGTGGCAATGCTTTCCACTGACTAATTTAGTTTAAAATCAGTTAAGGTGGACCTTCGGTTCACCGTCTGGATGGGCCGACGGGCCTCTGTGCACGCTGGTGAAGCCGTGATGCAGGCTCCCCTCGCTCCACACTCTGTTCGGAGCCGTGCTCTGAGTTTGATACAAGACGTAAAACAAGCAAACAACAAAATAAGAAACAACAAGAGAAACGCTTTCATTTTACTGTAAATTTTGCTATCATTTGGATGGACTCTGAGAATTACTTCCACTAAAATATTTTAGTCAGTTGCCAATTAAAAATGGGAACAGATCAATCTTGATTGATACTTGCAGCAAATTTAAGCTTTCAGTTCTGTTTTTAAATCAATGCATTCCTAATGTTCATGATGCTCTCCTGGTGTGACTTTATTATTTCTGAAACCCAAATTGTGCACTCAGGGGACAGTCACCCAGAGGGCTAGGACACACCCTTGTTAGTCCGGCTGACAGAGCCTCACTTCCCACTTCCAAAGCCAGAGGAACATAAAAGATCATTCTACCCCAATTTATACTTTTCTAAAGCTGCTTTCCGGCCATAAGAGTCAATCCCAATTCCTATGACAAAGAATGAGACTGACTACAGAGATACTCACACTCCATGTGCGTGGGGAAGAGGGGCTTTGGCACAGAGGAGTGGGACGGGCTATTAGAACCGCAATGTCAAAATCAAGAGGTCAAATGCTTGCAGATTGCATGGGAAATGGCCTACTTTAGTATTTCTGAGATATGAGTAAAGTATGGCCCCTTTTAAATGGAAAAAATTTCTTCTAGACCCTTAAGGGTGCATCTGCAGATGATCCCAGTTTGAGAAGCACCGCCCGTATTAATTCGCAATGATTTTCTCCACTGCTCACATGCAAGAATGCCTCTTAATACTTAAGAGTTTGCATTTCAATACAACTTATCACAGTACTTTTAAAAAGGCATATTAAACACATTTTGTACCAGGAAAACCACATCCTTGGGCTGGTCCAGGCCATTTGAATCTTTCTATGAACCTTTTCCCCCCCCCAGCTTTTACCCATGTGTCCTTGTAGGTGTGAAATTGTTTAGTCTTAATGCTAGGATGGCGCCGGGTGCACACTAGGAATTTCTAAAATAGTGGTTGAGTGGCCGCCATTTGATCGCAATGCCAGCCATCTGAAAAGAAGCCCAGTAATGAATGCTAATTAGCTCAGACCTCTGTTCAGCAACACTCATCTCAAGCACCCAGCGGCACACCTGAGAGTGGTGTTAATTGAATCACATCTAATGTGCAGTGAGGGATCTAAGGAGCCCATGGGACTCTTTTAGATGTAAACCAGCCTCCTGGATTCTGCAAAGGCAGTAAGATTAAGTCAGAGCTGAGAACCTTATTTATATATTGATGGGGGTGGAGGTGTGAGGGGGTCAGAAGCAAAGCACTCTGCTCTTCTCTCCCCTCCCTGCAATGCATCTCACCCTTCACATCTTAACCTACACACTTCACTTCCTCTGGAAAGCTGGCCCCGCATCCACCAAGAACTAGGGTAGGTGTCCCTTCGATATGATCAAGTAGCATTCATTAGGTTTCTGAAACACACCTTGTGTGCCCACGACCTGGCACAGAGTAATAGCTCAAAACATTAACACGTCTCCAGAGGTTACTACATGCTAGGCGTAGACCATGTCCATATAATCATTAGCAGAGGTTCATGAGGTAGGCCTTGTTTGTACCCATTTTTACAGACATGGAAACTGAGGCTTAGAGAAGTTAACTTGCTCGAGGTCACATTACTAGGAAGCATTAGGGCTGAAATTAAAAATCAGTCTAACTCCAAGGCTTTTAACCACTGTGCCATTCTGCCTCCCAAATGTTTGTGGGGAAAAAATATTGTTGGATATTTTTTGATAAGCTTGAACAAAGCAAATTCACTCACATCTTACTTTTGCCAGCCCCAGCCTCTAGTTTTGTAAAGCTATTCAGTTCAGAATTAGAAAGCAGGAAGGTTTTTGTGCACTAACAATTTAAAATAGAATTTATTTATTGAATAGATGTGCGCACATAACACAAAAATAAAAATTACAAAAGGAGAAACAATGAAGAGTGAAGTGTTCGCCTACTTGATGCCACCTGGTTCCCATTTCCTGGGGTAACTAAGGCGATCTCTTGTCATCGTGAGAGGCTGACCGAGAGCTGTTATTTCACAAACTCTGAGCCCAACCCAGTGACATATCACTTTAGCAGGTCCTGACCAGCATTAACTTTTTAACACCATTAAACAAAGTGAAAAAGGCTTGAAAGGATCGAAGTGAGCCACAGATTGTAAGGGCACTGTTGTTTCACACAGCCTGTGTTTCAGTTTTACATGTAGGGTAAAATACATCTGAGTCACAGAATGTAAAATGTGACTTTACTCCTCTCACCACGGAGTAATGTTCAAAACAGTTTGAAAGCCACCAACCTGGCAGACCCACCCAGTTGGAAATTATAAAGGCGCTTCCACTGAGAGCCTTCTGCCCTTCCTTCCTGTGAATCACGTTGGAACTCAGCAGCCTGGGGGGCCCTATAAAGCGGAAGTCAGATCTCATCCCTCATCTGTTCAAAGGTTTCCCGGGGCTCCCATCCTACTAGGAGTAAAAACCATGAGACAACTTTTATTTCTGTTTGTTTGCTGTGTTACCATCGTTTAAAAAAATCCAAAACCAAATTTGAGGCCAACCTAACCAAAAATATGGGCTCTGTGATGGGACTCTAGGAAGGGACTTCACAGAGACAGGTAGCATCCTTCAAAGCAGGTGAAAACAAGAATGGATATTCACATTTCAGGCTTACACATAGGACCATCTATCTTAAAATGAAATTTATAGGACAATCATAAAATTCCCTTTGGAGAATCCTGGGGATACCTCAAGGAAACAGACACTTTCCGGAACAGCTGGCCCACAGACAGAGAGACCCAGGGAGGCCTGCTGCTGCACCCATGAGAAGACGCCCAGGACAAAAACAAGCAGGCCTCCAACCACATGCTTACAGTCTACAGGTACAGAGCCAAAGGAGCCGCTTCTCATGTGGGAAGGTCCTCTGGCCTTGGTCCAGGGTGTGCAGCCGCAGGAACTTGGTGTTCATGTGCATCTGTGCAGGGCAGCCAGTCCCAGTCATAAAACAACGGGGCCAATTCGGCCTGTCTCAGAAATAGGAGCAGCTCTCAGCTGGAGAGTAAAGGATAATGCCACGCGCCCCCCACTTTGCCTCTCCATCTCTCTCCACTCTCCTCTGGATCTGCGTGCCCCTAAATGTGGCTGCTTTGTTCTCGCAGTTCCATGGGGGAGGGGCACCCAACTGGGATACGTCGTGGTGTCCCCAGAGGGCAGGGGTAACCCAACTCCGAGGGGGCAGCTCCTTGAAATCAGGGTGTAAAGCCGCATGTTTGTTTATTTGTTGACTTGGTTACTGTCCGTTTGCTAGATACGTAAGCTCTTGTGAACCAGGATCTTAAGTCTTGTTCTCTACCAGATTCTCAATGACAAGGACAGCATCTGACACTAAGTAGGCACCAAGTGAAGACATCTTAAATGAATGAATCAATGGCAGACAACAGAGTGGAAGCTGTGGTAGCCACAGACAGGTTCTGAAAGGTGAGTCTGAACACACCTCTGTACCCGGGAGGCAATCTTGCTTGTGCCCTCTAGGGTGGCTTACCAGTTTGACATGCATTTTGGTCGAACTGTACTTTTGTGCATTTATTAGGTGAAAAGAGATGGCAGGCAGAAGGAGGTACACAGGCAAAAGCACCAAGGGTTGCAGGGGCTCAGGCCACAGCAATTATCAGGAATGACCAAGGTGCAACCTAAGAGGGCAGGTGCCTGGGAGGGCAGGGCTGGAGGCCAGGTTGGACAGGTGAGGTCCAGTGAGGACAGTGAGATGCACACTATTAAGAAGTTTGCACTTTATTCTGTAGGCAACTAGAGATTCCTTTAGAAGCAGAGACATGACATGATGAGGTAAATCTAACAGCAGCATGAAAGAAGGATCAGAGAAGAGGAGGTTCTGTAATTAGGGAGACTAGTTATGAAGCTATCACACATGTACAGATTCTGAGATAATGGAGGTCAAGGCCAACATGTGGCTGTGAAGATAGGGAGGAAGTCCTATGGGATTAGAGAAAGTGACCAGTTGGAAATGTGGGGGTGGATGTTAGATATCAAGGTTGTATGTTCAAACATTAGAGTCGTATGGGTCCTGTCGAAGCTGTGGGAGAAAATAAAAACCTAATTTGAGTAATGGATCATTTAGAAAACCTGATGAAAGCGGGTATTTTGGTCTCAGAGGCTTCACAATTACCCATCAAAAAGCCAAATAAAAGTCCACGTACATTATTAGTTCAGAAAGCCTGATTGAAAGGAAGAATGACAGAGAAAGAATCCCGCAGAATGACCTCACCCAAGGGGCAGGTAGAAGCAGACAATGGTCCCCAGCCTTTCTCAGCTGTGACAGAGACATTGACGACTGCACAGCAAAGAGGTCAGAGACCCAGAAGAGAGGGTTAGAGGGTTAGAGCAGCGAATGAGAGAAAAGAAGAAATCTGTTCCTAAGATTGCAGGGGCTCAGGCCACAGCAATTACCAGGAATGACCAAGGTGCAACCTAAGAGGGCAGGTGCCTCGGAGGACAGACACCAGGGAGACTAACCACACCGCAGAAGACAATGAAAGCGATGGAGCTCACTTCTAATTTCGTAGATGTCTGGAAAGGACACATCGCTCAAGTAGGAGCAGCCAGAAAGCTTCATCAAAGAGCTCAGGTGGGCCAGGAAACACAATCAGGTTCAAGTCTAGTGCAGAGCTCTCAGGAAGCCGGAGAAGAGGAAGCTTCCAGGTCAGAATCAGGCCCCTTTCTTTACAAAGCTCAGCAAGACTTGTTTCTCGGATGAACTAATAATTTCTATACTTATACACATAATGGACTGCAGGTGTGTAGGTGTGCGCAGCTGACTACATGTGTGCTTATTATTGTGTGTATTCACCAAAAGTTATTCTATCTACATATACCCACATTTACGTATAGTTATGCACATACATAAAGGTAATATGTTTATCCACTTGGCATATAGACATATGAGTATTGAGTGTAATTCTAGAAAAGTGTTGGTATTTAATATTTATTAAACATCCACATGCCACTTCTATATATATGCTGTGACTGAGGATGTGGTTCTTTCTATCACCTCAAAGTTCATGGAGATTCTTTAGAGAAATCTCTTTCTGGTCTCAGTATCGAGAAGAGTCCACCTTCTCTTAAGCAATTTTCTTTCTTTTTTATTTTTTTGTTTGTCTTGCATGTGACAGGAATTTTATTTTATTTTTTTAATGGTATCAAACTTTTTATTTATTTTTAAGTATATTTTACTGATTATACTATTACAGTTGTCCCATTTTTTCTGCCCTTTTTCCCCCTCCACCCTGCACCCACCCCTGCCCCAGGAATTGAATTTTAGATGCCTTCCCTTTTGAAAGTGACTGCTGGAACTCCAGGAGAAAAGTTTTTGTCCCACTTGAAGCAAGTGTGTTGGACTCTATGGGGTGCATTTTTAGAAAACGACTTTCATTTATGGCTCCATTTTATGTATCTTATTTTTCACTGTACATTTCGCATACTTCTCTTGTAGGTTATGTAGGTAAGCTATCTTGAATTTTTTTTAAAGGACAAGATGGCATAAATATAGGGCAATGCATAAATGAAGTTGCAGGGGAAGGCCTTAAGGTCCAAACATTATGGCTGGGAAGAGCCCTATTATTGTGGCTGGAGTTATGGCCTGTGACAATGATGATGGGTGTATTATCAGGACGGTCCAGCAGTGATTACAGGGAGTAGGATCTCAGCCCAGTCATGGTTCTCTGCTGTGTATTAGTTGTGTAATGGAAGGCATATTATTCTCTAATCTTTAATTTTCTCATCTTTAAACTAGTGACCTCGTGGTATTTGGGGGAATGGATTAAATGATGCAATGTTCAGAAAGCATTTAGCAAAACGCGCTCAGTCAACATTAGCTATTGTTACCATCACTTGCAAGCAGGGGTTAGGCCACCATTCCTAGCCAGGTCTGCTGCAGCAAAGTTCTCTCCACCCTTCCCCACCTCTGTGTCCCTCTCCTCACATCTCCTGCACCTACAGATGCCAGGCAGCTGTCTCGCACCGGATATGCATCGCACCCCAGAGCGCACCTCCATACCTGCTGCCTCTTGAACGGTACTGTACATGTATCACCAGACCAGTCTTGCAAATTGCTACCAAGAAGACACCCAGAGGCTCAGGCTAAGGCATATCCACAATTTTGTATTAGTTCCTTACCCTGCCCCAGCTCTGAGCTCTAATAAATACAAAAGAGGCCTGCCAGGGGTCAAGGGGTGTTCAGGACCCAGGACTGAAATGCAGGACTGCAGGGAACGTGGTGGTGGTGGTAATGTTCTCCCGAGAGCCGAGCCGCCGGGCTAAGCCTGTTCCCTTGGGCTCACACCTGCTTTGCAGGCACGGGTTTGGTGGGATCCAGGGCACCCGGAGCCTCTCCAGCCCTCCAGCTCCCCTTGGGACCACAACCTCGGGCTGGAAGGGTACAAGGCAGGGGTGGAAGGAGCGCACTTAGAGAGGCGCTGGCCTCGAGGCACTACCGAGTACTGGGGACAGGTTTCAGAGAAGAGCCGAAGAGCGCTACACATTTCCTACAGCCGATAACATCAGCGGGTGTCAGGTGGTTGGGTGCTGGAGAGTGTGAGTGCGCGCGCGCGCACGCGCGGGTAAAGGCGAGAGAGCGCGCGCACATAAAGTTTGTGCCTGCGGGTGCGCGTCGGGCGGGCTCGCCCGGCTCTGAGAGCGGCGGGTGGGCGGCCCGGAGGCGGAGAGGCCCGGGGCGAAGGGGCGCGTTGGCAGCAGCAGGGGCAGCGACGGTGGTGATGCGATGTGCCCCGCTGAGCCCGTCTAGCTGCGCTAGGTGAAGCGGCTCACCAGCGCGGCGGCGGCCATGGGGACCCTGGGCAAGGCGAGAGAGGCTCCTCGGTGAGTAGGGGCCCAGGCCCTCGGAAGCGCCAGTCTCCTTCCTTGGGGTCGGGGCCAGTGTGCGGGCAGCCCCCTGAGGCCTGTCGGGGATGGGAAGTGGGGCCGACGACAAGGGCGCCTCCTCTACGGGAAGTTGCCGGCCGAACTGCTGGGGGCAGCAGGCTGGGGTCTCTGCTGAAGTCCGGGGAGACGCTCGCAGCGGACACAAGCTCAAGAGACGGACGCTCCTGGAGTGCCCAGCGCGTCGCACCCGGGAAATGGGGGAGTGAGCTGGGTTGTGCGGTCCGCGCGGCCAGCGTTCGCCTGGCGAGCTCCGGAATTGCACTGACAGACCTCATCCCCTAGCTCCTGGCTGCCCCGCACCTGGGACTCCCACTCGTGGACTTTCCGGGTCGCACTCCCGCACCTGCTGCGGGGGCAGGGTTCCCGCAGCGCCCCCTGGCGGCATCTGCCGGCCCTGCGGATCTCGGGAGGGCCCTGAGGGGCCAACTGCGTTTGCAGCAAGATAGCGGAATGTGTAACCTTCTGGGTGGGTACCCCCGCCCCACTGTGATTTTAGAGAGATGTTTTAGGAGCGTCTTGGAGTGACATAAGATGAAGAGTAACGGTGAGTGAAAAGGTTCTTGTCTGGAGAAAGGGGCCTGGAGGGGACAGGTAACTTTGAGTTTATCCCCCAAAGGGCTGGAACCCTACAATTACTTAGACAGTGGCCTGGGCACAGCATAAGGCTGGGCATCTGTGTACTTCCCCACCTCCATCCACATGGACTCTAGTGTTACTGTGCCATGCCCAGCCAGCACAAGCATGCCCAATGGAGGCAGGAAGCTTTGCCCTGCTGGACTTTCTAGAGCTGAAGGCCCTCAGCTCTTTTTGCACCTGCCCTATATCCCCAAGGGTCCAACACTGTACCATGCACTGGACTGAGGGAGGAGAGCTTCAGTATGTTTAACTGAGTCATTATGGAGATGGGGAGAGGACAGGACTGGAAGGAATCCTCACTAGAAGCCTATAAAAGCCACCTTCCACTGCAAAGAAAGCTGTGAAAGTTTCCATAAAAAGTTCAACCTAGGTAATTTGTGCTTGGAGAGGATTTCACTTGAACCCATCTGAATGTTAAGAGTCTCCTTCAGCAAACCTACTGGGGCCTTAGCAAATTTTAGCTTCAGAAAACATCTTCCAGTTAATTTGTCTTAGGGGTTGTTTGTTTGCTTTTTAAATTAGCAAGGGAACTGGCCAGGAAACATTTGGCGAGTCTCATTTAAAGATATGCCTTTGCAGACTAGAAGCTATGCGTTCTGTGGATTAAAATACCTTCAAGTACTGCTCATAGTAAGCATTTTATAAATCCTTGTCTCTAGCCATTTCTCCAGAAGAGAGTTTTGAGGGTTTGTCACAAAGCAGGCAGTCCAGAAATTACATAGCAGAAGAGCTGAGTTCCCAGGTTATGGTGCAGATAACCCCCATATACCTAGACCTCAGGTTGCAATTTGGCTTTTAATAGTTTCTCTTCTCCCTGGTTTCGCATGCCCCAGCCCTCTGCTCTGGGCTTGATAGTTCCCAGGCTGCATCTTTCACTAACCCCCAAATACTCCCTTCAAGTTTTTTCCTTCTGCTTGAATCTACCCCAGTCCCTCCTCATTCTGGTAAAAGTGCATCACCTTGTGAACCAAAAGTGGTTTCCCTTAGCTGACATGAGGAACCATTACTAGAATTAGAACCAGGGCAGTTTCCAAAGTCCTCAGTGGTCAGTGCCACCAACTGAAAGAGAGAGTGGAATTTTCCTTGTATGCACCAGCTGAGGGACGGAGGCAGACACCTCCCCACCCCAGAGGGAAGAGCTGTCTGTGGAGGCTCAGCCTCCGGTTGCAGGTGCCTCTTCTCCAGGGCCCAGGGAGAAGTGAAGTGGAGGGCCTAAGAGGAAAAACAAAGACTTGTACTGAGAAGAACTTTATTTTTCTCTTTTCCAACTCTGCCTTGGGTAGACATATTAGTGGTAAAAAGGCAGCAGGTAAGGCAGAAAGCTGATTAATCCCAACACCTGACACCCAGCCCCAGGTTTAGAGATGGTCAGTGCCTCCTAGAAGGGGAGGGAGCACAAGTGGGGAGCAAGACCGGGACACAGGAGGCCTGGCTTCTCCTTTTCTCGTCACTGGTGGCCGGTCCCATTGCTCTGCTGGGCCTGGGCCTCCAGGAGTCTAGGTGAAGGGCCTGGATAACGACCACGAAGAGTCCGTGTAGCACTGGGGTCTGAGGACCATTTCAGGACCATGCAGGAGGAGTAGGGCCGACATTCAGCCTTTGTGTTATCGGCTGCATTTTAGGAGAATGTTCCCTTTATCTTAAACTGAATTGACCTTGTCAGCCTCTCTCACTAATTCCAATGTAGGGAAGGTACACAGTTCCAGGCACAGCAGATATTAAGCAGGGAGAGCCAGAGAGGCGCTTGGTACAAATTCCAGATCTAGAACACATGAGTTGTACTTGGCTATGTCATTTACCTCTTTTAGACTCAGTTTCAACATCACAAAATGGAGATCAAATCTTTCTGGGATGTAAGCTTCAAAGACCATGTAAATCTCCAGCACAGTGCTTGCCTGCCATGTCAAGGGTATTCAGTCCACAGTGGCCATTATTCTCTCATTTTCAGATACCGATCTGACCCTGGGGCTATTGCGAGTGCTGGGTAAGAATCAATAACAGCCAGGAGAAACTTGATCAAGTCCTGTAATACCAGCTTGATCTTTCGGAAATCACTGCCTCGGGTTAGCAGACTCCCAATAGCCAGTTGCTGATTCTGTCTCTTTGGGACCACCCTAGGTCCACACAGAGACCCCCAGCCACCGGCAGCCCAGCACCCTGGAGCTATTTTGAAATGCCACTGGAAGGGTGGGGTGTTCCCTCCACGAGTCTGGCACCGAGTAACCCCACGGTTCAGAGGTCTTTATGCAGGTTGGCTTCCAAAATTCTGTGCATGCCTCGGCATTTTGTTTTCATCTCAGTACCTCTTGAGCCCCTCCTGGGTGAGACTATGTCTCATCAGAGATGCTTTCCTCTCCACTCCACCTGCAACTGATTCTCCCTCCTCTGAGAACAGCACCCCCCTTAGCCTTGACCCTTGCAGACTGATAGTTATCTTTTCATGGTCTGGGTCTGATTTTCCAACTAGATGTTTGTATTAAAGAACGTATAGATGACCTTTATACAACAACAGCTAACATGTAATTAGCATGTTTTACAGATTATAGAGTGCCCTCTTACACACTGTCTCACTGGTCTTCTCTGACCTATTATTGATTAATTAATGCGACCATGTGTTTATCAAACCATGTAGTGAGTAGCTAAAGCATGGATCTGAGATATATTTCCTTTTCTCTTGTTTTTGATGCCTCAGTGTGAACTATGAGATAACCAGGTCACAGCAGGGAGAGGAGAATTAACTCTGTGCTCAAAGACGTTACCAGTAACACCACCTGCCGCTAATAAACCTTCAAAGAATGTAGAAATGTGTCTGTTTCTCTCTTCTAATGGAAGGGAAACCAAAATGCTTAATTAATGTTCATGTATCATTTTGCAAACAACTTGACTTATACTGAGAGGTCATGGCCAAGGTAAAGTGAGGTGAATGTGGACAGTGGTGACCTGCAGGATCCCTAGGCCTTCCTGTACCCAGGCTCACTGTTTTGAATTCAGCTCTGGAATATAGCTCTCTTGAGCTCTGTTCCTCAACCCCCTCCCCTCCCCCAATAGGTAAAAACCCACGTACGGACTTGATGGACTGATATTTAATGATGAAAATGACTCATGATGATTATCTGTATTATTATTAATGAAAAACCAAATCTTAAAACCAACAGAGATTTGTCAGAAAGGCAGGACTATAATTTAAAATCCAAGTACCACCACCCTCACCCCTCAGCCCCTGCTCATTGGCCCTCAGTCTTTGGCTTTTCCCCCAGAGTCCTTAAAGATGTTTCCAAGGCCATCTGGGCTTTTACAGCATCTCTGCTGTTGCTCAAGATGAATGAACTGAGCTGAAGATGAGACCACCTGAAACTTAATTCTCAAGACCCAAGCCAGTGGCCTTGAAGCTCACATTAAAAATTATTGCTAGGAGCTAAGGCCTGCCAAGGTGGTCCTGCCTCTGCCTCTCCCCTTTGGGAAACAGAGACAGCAGGTCAGAGCTATCCTAACCCCAGGAGGACAAGCCCTAGTTGCAACCCTGAAATCTCACCTTGTTATTTGCTTTGGGAGATGTCTCTTTAACAGCTAACCAGTCCGCTGGGTGCATTTGCCAAGTAGGAGGGGTGTATCTTCTATCAGCCTGACTCCCAGGATTAATTGTGTTATCTCTACTGCTCTCCTCTCCAATCTGCCTTCGGAGCACGGAGCTGCCAGTTTGTAGGTCCCCTGGCTGCTCTGCGTGCACTCACTGACTCCTCTCTTTCCTTAGGAAACCTTCCCATGGCTGCAGAGCTGCCCCTAAAGCAAAACTAGAGGCGAAGACAGCCAGCAGCCCCATCCCCTCCCACCCCAGCCTGGCCCAGATCACCCAGTTCCGAATGATGGTGTCTCTGGGACATTTGGCCAAAGGAGCCAGCCTGGACGATCTCATCGATAGCTGCATTCAGTCCTTTGGTGAGTTGGCTAACTGCCCACATGCATTAAAAAAAAAGTCACTGTATTACTTTGTTCTTCCTTAAAAAATGCTTGTAGAATAGCAACCTAGGTTGCATTTTGGCTTTAAAAATAGCTTTTGAGCCTTTGAGATGTCGGAGACAGTGTGCAGCGCCTGTGGCACACGACTGTGTGGGTGTAACAGGTCGTGATGAGAGGTGCGATTTCAGTGAGGAAAGTTACTGTGGAGAGTTTACGTCTCCATGTTTCTTTGCATGGAGGTTTTTCTTGTGATGGGAAATATCATAAAATGCTCTTGTGCTTCTGAGACTTTGACTTTTTGTCCTTGTGTGTTCTTGGAGCATACAAAAACTAAGTTACATGAGCAACCACTGTCATCAAAAAGAAATTTGAAAGTCTTTGAATCATTTGGACAAAAAGTCTTCATAATTCCCGTTGCTATCTGGATGGTCATTATGGTGGAGTAGGAAAGGATTGGGTGGGGCTGGAATGCCTGTGACTGGGAGATACTGGTTAATACGTGTCGCAATGGGGGGTCACAGATGCGGGACAGATGCATACAGACTCACGTCAGCGATGAATCATCTAGACGCTGGACTCCGTCATCACCATGAAGGACACGCACCCGGGTGCAGCTGGCAGCAGTTAGTTATCTGCGAAGATGCTCTATTTTTAAAAATCTTATAACCACTGTTATTCTTTTGATTGTTGTTTGTCAAATAGCGATTGAAAAGTATTAAATATTTGCTCCCTTCAAAAAAAGGAATGCTTAAAGTTGATGGAATAGTCATAGGTTTCTGGTGCCGCCGTTCCCTTCCGTATGGCCCGCCCCTTTGAAGCCCACCGTCTCCCACCACCAGGCGGATGGAATGCTACTGGCTTCACGCAGACGCCCTGCCTGGCCCAGCGCCTGGGAGTGTCCTGGGGAGGCTTGATCAGGCCCCACGTAGCAGGACGTACACGTGTGTTTGAACTCGGAACCAGGGATTCCTGGCTGGACTTGTTTAGTGCTTGGTCACACCTTATTTCTAGGATTGGGAAAGACTTGACGATTCAGGGATACTTGTTTAGTACACTTCATTACAACATTGAAAAGAAGTTGATGATTTCAACACTGGGTAAAGCAATCGTTCTCAAGCGTTAGTGCACAGTCACTTGGAGGTGTTTTTATAACACAGTTGCTGGGCCTGGTTCCCAAAGCGTCTGCTCCTTTAGGTCCCGGGTGGGGCCCAAGAATTTGCATTTCTAACAGGCTCCCTGGTGTTGCTAATGCAGCTGATCCAAGTACCCCACTGTGCTTGTTGTTTGTGGTAGACTCTTTAGCTTGGAAAAGATGGAGTGTTTTTATTGCTAGTTTAACCTTACATTTTAATTAGATTTCTATTTACTTACACTTTAATCTTTCAGTTAAGGATGAATTTGGGAGCAGAATGAATGGTTTTCTCTTTCAAAATAATCTCCTTAGGAAATGTGCACTTAAGGAGACACACTAGGGCACAGTGGAAACTGGGGGAAGTGCGGCTGCCATAAACTCTCACATCGCCTTGTTCCCACTTCAACAAACTGCAAAGTTCCTCACACAAGCCTGGCAGTCATATTTACTGGTCTTTAGCGAGGGCACTCTGACCATTTCATGAATAAAGACCTTCATTCTCTTTCCATTCCACTGTTGGGAAAACTGAGACCAACAGTGTATTTATTGTGCTTCTTTCTCCCATGCCCATCACATAGCTGCCGGCTGAGTTCAGGGCTGCTTTCCTGACTTTTGGATAGTCATGACATCACCCTGAAAACGACATGGCCCTTTCTAAAATCCTTCCCCCAAAGAACCAAGCCTAATCCACTCCCCTCAACAAATAGTACAAGGGCAAAAGATGCATTGTTTCCTAGAGTATGTTCACCTGAAAGAAGTGCCTTAAAATCCCTTCGAGTCTAATGGTCTGTTATGTATCACCAAGAAGCATTGATGAAGTCCCTATTTGCCTCTGACGTTGTGCCGGAGGAGTGCGTAAGGAGGATTGCAGGGACCGAACCCCTGTTCCATTATTAGAGCTTAGAAAACCTGAGAAATGCACTGTTTGGCGGGAGGGGGGAAGGTACAAAAGACAGGGCAATAATAAGCTAAGTGCGGGAAGAATGAATTCTTTACACCCTGTAAAGTTTGAGTAAGTTCACTTCAAGGCTGTCACAGAATTCACAAAGGAGACAAAAAGAAAAGACGCCTTACGTATGGAGGGAACAGCACTCTGCCTCTGATTTTGAGCCGTTGTTTGTATCAGTTGGCCTGTCTGGGTGGGGAGGGGAGCGGAGGGTGAGCAGCCGAGGCCAGCGGGGAGGACAGCAGACAAAGAACAGCCCAGGGCAAAACACGCACTCGCGCTCCTTGAGGCGATCGGAGACTGGGACGGAGTGAGGCTGATGTTTCTCTTGAACTCGATCTCGCTGGTGCTTTTTCCCAGCCTTGTATAGGAAAGTTGTTCTGCAGAGTAAAGTGATCTAGTTTAGCTGTTTGTTAGAGTTTGGGTGCCGTCTCAGATTAATGCCCATAAAAACGGAGGGAAACGGTGCAGGGGTATGGGAAATGGTGCTTATTTTTCAGTGATCTCTCGTCTGGACCTTGAGTTTCACCACTTCTTCAAACTTAGAAAAAAAAATTGTTTTGACTAATTAGTTAATTTACATTCAACTACTTTCCCAACCTCCCCTTCATGCAGTTGCTTTGAAGAGGTTTGAGTTAGCCAAAACTATGCTGTCCGCTATGGTGGCCACTATACGTGTGGCTGTTTGTATATACGTGTCAATTTAAATGAAATCAGGTGTAGAAGTTCCTACGCCTCACTGGTCATATTTCAAGTGGTCAACAGCCACAAGTGGCAGCTGCCTCTGAACAGAATAAATAAAAAGCATTTCCATCACCACAGAAGAAGTCTGTTGGGCGTGCCGGACAGGGTCGGCGGCTGACTTGGAAGGGAAGAGCAACAGACTCGGTTTTCTGGGAACCGTGGGATTTGCATTTCTCTAGCATCTCTAGGTAATAGTCTGAATACTCCCCAAGGAATCACGGGCAGTTGGCAGTCTTTACTCTCTTGCGTGTTATTAACCATTAGCACCCACACTGTACTCAGAGGATGGGCTTCAATGCTTTCAAGAATGGATGATCAGTTTGTACAAATTAAGGGTACTCTTGAAGGCCTCTAGCAGAAGGCCTCCCAATGTCACATACAAGGTCATAGGTTTGTGATTAGGAACTCAGAGCCTCAAGTCAGTTCATTGCTTTAACCATGAAGCAACCTACCCCCACCTCCATTTTAATTGGAGGTGATGCCTTACATTCTCAGCATATTATTACAAGTTAATCCACTCCTCAGCAGAACATAATGAGGCAAATCATCACACCCTGGTGCATTTATGTCAAATGTATGTGAATCACACCATCTGTTTCAGAGGTAGAAAAGACCTATGAGATCATCTGGGCTTTTTAAAATGTTTTCATTTTGTAAGAGGGCTGCCAGCATTTGGGACCAAGTAGAAGGCTTCAGATGTCCCAATTCACAAAGCTCTTTCCTTGTCCTTTTCTGAATGCAAGACAACTTATGACAGCCAAACATATCCCAGAAAGGGACCGTCGGCAAGCGGCTCTCCTGCTCCCCAGCGGGGCGTGGGAGGAAACTCTCTTTGTCTTACCTGTCAGTGTGAAGAGAAGTGTAGCTTAGCCTAGGATCTTATATTTTAGAATGCTGTTGCTTTCCCCCGCCTTGGAGTTCCATTTGTATTTATCTCTTTTGAACTCAGAACAACAATTCTGAAATAGGCAGAGCAGGTATTACTGTGTCCTTCGGACAAACAACAGAATAAATTGGCCTCTGTCACTAGTCTTAGGAGCACACATGCCAGGCATGTGCTTCTTCCTCTGCCCCCAGCAGCCACCTGCAACCTGAGCTGGGCATGCTGGGGTGCCCCTCCTGGGAGTGGCCTCCCTTGGTCTGGGAAACTACATGCCACACAGAGCAAGCCTGCACCCTGGGCTCACATTCTCCCCCGAATTAGAAACTAAAATCCATGAAATATAAGAACCGTGTATTGGGCCCCATCTTTATAGCAGTTGTCTGCCAGAAATTCTCTCTTGAACAAAGTGTTAGTTGATTAAAGTTACCATGTGCATTGTACTCATGTTATCCAAAGACCTCCCAAACTAGAAGTACCCCAGAAATAATAGGTATATTTCCCACGCCATGGAGCAGTGGATGTTAAAAGCATTGTATAGACCTTAACTTATCAAGGCTAAAATGTTACACCTGTTTTTAAAATTAGAGCCAAAGAAGGCAAACACACACTTGTTGGGGCCGCAGATGGTTCCCTTCAGGGAGGGTTAGGCATCCCTTGCCACTCTGCAGCTTAGAGTCTGTGCACCAAAGCGAGGTGCCCGTAGGCAACAAGAGCATAAGACCAGAAGCCCAGGGAGATGATATCCAAGGGCATTAGGACCCAAGAATGGGCAACTTCAAGAAACAAAGCCAAGTGTAGGCTGAGGAAGGGGCCCAAAGCCTTGGCCACTGTTGATGACAGGCCCTCCATGAAGAAGACCACAGCTGTCCCAGTTACCTCCTCGGTGGAACCCCCAGTCACTGAAAGTCATGGCCAAAGTTGCACATGTAAAGGATGGTCCTCTGGGCACCCACTTCCTCAGGCTTCTTGGCAACAGAGCAGCTCCCAGGCATGGCTGTCTTTAGCCCACTGGAGTGAAATAATTAGCATTCTGTGATTAAGATGCTTTGTATTCCCAGGAGCCTCTTTGCTGCATCTTTGACAGGCTGGCATCGGCCAGTGCCCCAGGCTGGCACATCTGCCTTCCCATGGGTGTGGGTTACAGTGCCTGACCCCCTGCAAAGTGAGGAGATGGGAAACCCCTTCCCTGTCTCATCAGTGCCCCTGTGTGGGGCTATTTATAGCAGACCTCTCGCTGTTGTAGGGAACAGAGGCAGTCAGAAATGTTTATGCATGAGGTTGACAGTGTCACAGGAACTTGGAGCATTTTCGTTCAGTAAGTCCATCCAGAGAAACAAGACGGCCGCTGAGAAGAGGAGACAAGCAAATAGACAGGCAGCAGACTGACGGGGGCTGGACGCCTGCCGTGGCCTCGGCAGGCTGCTGGGCCTTTACTTGGATTGTTGCCACTGATTTTCACAACAACGCTGTGAGGTGGATGTTCGTTCTTTATTCTTTTAATTCATAGGAAATTGAAGCTCAGGGACATTAAAGAACCTGTGGAAAGTGGCCCAACTCATTAGTGAGAGAGCCGCTGAGATACGAACTCTGGTCATTTGCTCCGGAGATGTCCGTTCAGCTGGCAGTCACTGTGGTTTTGGTGGAGGTGACGCATGAACTGATTTTGAGAACTAGAGTCCCATGGCACACTTGCTTCTTGGGCTGTCTAGGAAAACGTGGAAAACCTGGAGGATATGCATCCCCTGAGAAGCGACAGAGCCAAGCAGGGTTTCAGCTCCGTGAACTAGAAAAGCACTGGTGAAGCCAGCCCCCTGGGTATCTCTGAAGCAGTCCTCCAGATCTAATTAGACCCGTGAGCAGGCTTGTAACCTTGGGCTCGCTTCTTTCAGACTTCCCTGCATTTCTATTTCTTCTCAACTATAGAAACTCTCTTCAAAACTTCCATCCTGTTCATCTTTGGTTGTGGAAATAAGTAGAATATGGACGCCTGTTATTACTGTGGTTTGGTTCTCTGCGTTCAAAGACAGCATTCCCCTTCTGCATTTCCACCTTCCGCAGTGGAAGGCTCCTCTGTGGTGCTGTGGAGCCCTCATCCCCAATGTATATATGTGTGCATGCCTGTCTCCCACAGGTCAGAGGCCCAAAGTAGTGGCTTGTGGGTGGGGGGACTAGAGAAGTGCTTTCTATGAGTAACTTCTCCAAAAGCGCCACTTGTCCGACAGATTTTTTTAAGGCCATCAGTTGACATGAAAGTTATTAAATTTGTGATGGGAACACATTAGGAAATAGCATGAAAGCAAAAGCTACGTGCTCAGTAATTGACTGAAACAGCAGGGATTGTGCAATGAGACCACTGGAGAAGGTCATCCAAAGTGCAGCCCCACCCCCAGACCCACCTGCTGAGGCGGGACCTGCCCATCTGTGCCTGGAGCAGCTGCAGCTGCTGGCTTGGTGACTGGCTCTGCAAGTCCCCCAGCAAGGGCCGTCCCAGAGCGGCTGTGAGGACAACAGCAGGGAAAGCACCTGAGTGCCCAGCAGGGCAGGTCCCCGGGCTCACAGCCTGTGCAGACACGTGGGGCACCACACATGATACAGTGCTGCCGCCGTCCCGACGGTCTTCACCTGCAACAGCAGGCTGTTAAACTTGCAGAAATTTTGTGAGCCGGTTGTTAGACGCAGTCATCATTACAGAGCAAATTGTATAAACTTACAAGATAAATCCTGAGAACTCATTATCTTCCAATGCAGCACCACACTTTACTGTCATCTCTGCTTTTGAGGTCATCTATTGCATCTACATGGTAGAAATTCTGTACTGTGGTAAGCGATGGTTCGCACAGCTCTCCCCAGCTCCATGTTCAGTGAAGTTGTGCCGATAGCTTGACGTTGCCTGTGTTGGGAGTATTCACTTCACGGAAACGGACAAGCACTGCCAGCCAGGGCTTCCCCTTAAGCCCTGACCATCTCATCTCCTCCCTCAGCCACACGGGCACTTACACAGCAACGTGTCGAGGAGGGCAGGGAAGTGAACACTGGAAATTTAATTTTGTGTCACCTAATTAGGAGAAGGGAATATTTGCTGTTCTTTTGCTCTTTCATCTAAGCATCTTATAAAACAACTCTCCATGAGTGCTTCGGAAACAAGGAACATTATACCTTACAGAAAAGGAAATCAAGTATCAGCGAAGTTGAGAAAATTTCTTAAAGAAGGGACAATGGAACTGAAAAGCTAAAACCGAGATTCTCCTTTTGGAGTCAGAGTTATCACTCTGTCTTTTGTTTTTGTTTTTGTTTTTTAATTTTCCTTCTCTAAAAACTCTCTGTGGTTTAACTATCCCTTATTTCTGACCAACCAGACCTCAATTTTGTGAAACCTATTCTACATGCATTCTGTGCCATCCCTCTTTGTTCCTAGTCCATCTGTTGAACCGTTCGCCTGTCTTTCACGCAGCGTGGGAAGAGGATGGATGGATGGATGGATGGATGGATGGATGGATGGATAGATAGATAGATAGATAGATAGTAGATAGATAGTAGATAGATAGATAGGAGATAGATCGATCTCCAAGCTTTTGTCGAGCATGTTTTCATGTTTGTTTGCTAACTATACTTCCAGATTTGTGAACTGTCTGTTCATACCCTTTGCCTATTTATTACTTGCTGTTCAATGTTTATTATTAGAGAGTTACAAAAGCTTTTTGTGTACAAAAATCTCTTAACTTTTTGAATATCAATTGTTCTAGGCATTTTTTTCTTAGTTTCCTTTCCATTTTTATATTGGTTTGGGGATTTTAATGTATAGATATTTTACATTTTTAATGTAGTTAAGTTTGTCTATATTTTCTGTTATCTTTTTCTTTATTAACTAAACTTGAAAAAAAAATCCCTATTCCAAAGATTTGGTGAATATACCATTATTGTTTTAATCAAAGTTTCATTAAATCTGTTCTACGATGTACAGTAATGCTATAGTCTGCTGTTGGGGATGATCAATAAGAGTTTGTCAGTAAGTTTTTGCTGGAGAAGAAGAAGCCTTCAGTTTTGTTTCTGAGATTGTCATTGGCTTAAAACCAGAGCATTTGGACGGTTACTTTGTAACCGAAGTGATTTCTGAGACTGAAAATACCTGGGAGAAGATGTCGTGAGGTCTCACTCACGATGTTGAACGTGCACTTGAAGTAAGTGCATAGGAATTTGTACATTTAAAGAAAGCACTTTTGATCTGTTTGCACAGCCAATATTCTTAGGGTAGAGACTTACAAAACCAACTAAATTTAAATCCATTTTTCTAAATTATTACTATATAATGAGTCTATATTGTTTTTATTTAGATTTTTTTTTATTATGGTAAAATGTACATAACATGAAATGCACCACTTAAGTCCATTTCTAAAATATTGTTTTGCTAATAGTTAACTCGAGGGTTTACTATGAAGAACACAGCACTCGTATTCACATATTTTATGTGAGGGGAAACAAAAACCCCAGAGACCACTTATGAAAAATTGTGTACTTGCTCTCTCGTGCCGCCTTCAGACAACTCTCCGTTTAATGTGCTACGCCTACTGAGACTTTTCCCCACTGCTCAAAACAGTTTTTGAACTCACTGATTTTGATGCCTTTACTGCTTTTGCCATTTTTTTTTTGTTTGTTTCACCTCTTCCACATGTGCAAAATGTTTCCCTTTGAGGACTTCTTTCATCTGGGGGAAAAAAAAAGTCACCCTGGGTGAGATTGGGGGAATAGGGAGGGTGGGCACGGTGGTCATGCAGCTTTTGATCAAAACTGCTGAACACTCAGCACAGTGTGGGCAGGTGTGCTGGTAAATGCCCCATCATGAAATGGGCAAACGTGTTGAAATAGTCTTCAAAAAAATTCACTGAGGCCAAACACAACCTCTCACAACGATGCCAGCTGGTACACTGATACAGATGGGTTCCTAGAACACTCATCTAGAGGGGGAAGCCTGTGCTACAAAGGGCCCGCCCTCCAGAAGATAATTCTGTTTCTTTGGGGGGTCCCCCCTCATATATATTCATATTTAATTCTCACACTTTTATATGTTCTTGTATTTACAAAGATCCAATTGTAACTCAGCTCTTATATTTACTTCTTAAATTTAAATAACTTTAAATATTTTTCATGCTCACTTTAGAAAACTTGGAAAATACAGACTAGCAAA
Organism: Tonatia bakeri; assembly: GCA_004024845.1. Lineage (NCBI taxonomy): Eukaryota > Metazoa > Chordata > Mammalia > Chiroptera > Phyllostomidae > Tonatia > Tonatia bakeri. Next base: position 273,850 of record PVIA01001386.1, read on the forward strand.
AAGGAGAACATTTTTGCTAGTCCATCCACTCTGCTCCTGGGAGAGCAAGAGAGGCCGGGTCGGGAACATCTTCCTGCACTCTGTGCACGTCCCCGAGAGGATGCCGCTGTCTGCGGCAGGCCACTGCGGTTAACTCGGCCTCCCATAATCCCATCGGAAACAGTTCTGCTCTCAAAATCAACATTGGTACTTACAAAGAGGCATGCTAGCATAGAAAGTTGCTTATTCTATCCTAAAATTGATTTAAAAAATAGTTCTGGCATAATCCTTTCGTATATAGAACATAAAAGTGAAAGTTGCTTGGCAACTGAAATTATTCTAATAAGGAATTAAAAACATTGCAAGAGTAATTACTCATTTATTCTCAAGGCCAAATGCTAATTATGATAAGCAGGTAATTATAGTCATAACAAATGAAAATTAAAAAATAGTGCTTCTCTTAACTTAAAATTCTAGGCGTGGGCTTTTTCTTTTTTATATATAGGAGAAGTTAGATAGGTTTTGTGGAAGACAAGCTTTGTTTTCAGAAACAATGGAAAAATCTTGTGTCCTCACTGACTTTCTAAGAGACTCGCGAAGCAGCAACCAGGAAAGACAGGTAGCAGCAACACGATGGTGCTACAGTTCGGTGCATCTGGGATTCCTCCACAGAGTAGCGGACCAGCGGGGCTGCAGTGCCAGGGCGGCCGTGGTGGTGCCACTTCGGTTCCTCCTGGAGAGTGGTCAGGGCCCTGGGGAGGTTGCTGAATGTCTTATCAAAATCTTCGGGTAGATGCTACCAGGATGGAGCTTGGGCTGGAGGGACCCCAGTGACTAACTGCAGTGGACAAGAGCAGTAGGGACAAGAGGCACTGTTCTTGGAGGGGAGTGGGGAGCAGAGCTGGCCTGGCTGGTAGTGAAGGAGAGAACGGAATACCCAGAGTGGTGAGGCCGCCGGGGAGGGAGTCATAGGGGAATTTGGGGGGTGGAGGAGCAGAGGTAGCCACGATCTCTCTGAACCACTGTCAGGACTTGGTTTTTTTTTAATGTTGTGAACACCCCCATTTTAAGGGGGCAGCCAGGGTATTCAGGAATCCAAGAAGTGTTCCCACATTATCGTTCATGAGTCTATCTTGTTAGAAAGTCGTTACAGCCTACAGAGCGTACTTAAATCCGATGAGCACTTACTCATTTTCATTAATTTTGCACTCACATACTGAATGCCAAATGCCTAGGGGCATTTTTATGCCTCCTTTTCCTCTTCCTCCCCAGTTCACTGGCGTCATGGGTTCCAGATTTACCGCATCCATATCTGCCTTGGGAGGCACATCGCCTCCACTCCCAGGCCATTCAGACCGCACAGCCAGTCACCCCAGCTTCTGGATGGGCTGCTTCCCGGAATTTAGCTGCAGTGCCCACGCTGCTGGCTGCCGGACTCTGCCAGTGTTGAACTGAGCGAGTGATGGTCTCAGCAAGTGACAGTGGATTCACTTGATGGTTTGACACTGCTCTAAGCCCCAGAGAAAGAGCTCCCCACACTGTGCCTGTGGTCCCCCAACCCTCTTGGTCCCCAGGTGCTTAGAGCCCTGCTACCTGGTCAGCAACCATTATGACCTGAGATGGATATAGCTTCAGTTAACCGAGAAAATGTGCCCTCCGAATTGCAAGGGCGACGGAGGAGGGTCTTCTCAACCAAAAGAAACGTAAGGGACATTTCAACCTGTCAAGCATGAGAACCTTTTTTTCTAAATTATATTATATTATGTAATTATAGGTACTTGGAAATATGTATGCTGACTGGATGTTTGTTATAAGGAACTACTATTTTTCTGTTTTGTTTTAGTCATGTTAATGATGCCTTGTTTTTTAAAGAGCCTTTATTTTAAAAAATATATTCTGAAATAGTTACTGATGAAATGTCATGTTTGGGATTTGCTTTACGATAATGTGTATGGCGGGGAAGTGAGGGGTGTTTACATGGATCAAAATTGGCCCCGTGCTGATCCCTGTTTGAAGCTGACTAAGTCCATGAAGGTTCCTTACATTGTTTTTCCTACTGTGGTATTTACTTACAATTTTATTTTTAATTTTTGTTTTACTTTTCAATGAAATTGACATACAATATTACGTTTGTTTCAGGTATACAGCATAGTGGTTGTACAACTTATGAAGCGGTCACTCTGACAACTCTAGTGCCAAATGTCATCATACGTAGTCACTGCCATATTATTGACTGTGTTCCCTAGGTTGTACTTCATATCCCTGGAGCTAATTTGTACTTTTTAATCCCTTCACCTCTTTTATCCAGCCCCCCGCACCCTCCAGTCTGGCAAACCTCAATTTGTTCTCTGTATCTATGAATTTGTTTCTCTAGTTTTTCAGGTTATTTTATCTTTTAGATTCCACATAGAAGTGAAATTATACAGTATTTGTCTTCCTCCGTCTGACTTATTTCAGTTAGCGTAATACCCTCTAGATCCATCCACGTTGTCACAAATGGCCAGATTTCATTCTTTTTTATAGCCGAGTAGTATTTCATTGTATATATGTACCACAACTTCTTTAGCTATTGGTCTAGCAATGGATTCTTACGTTGCTTCCATATACTGGCTATTGTAAATAAAGCTGCCAAAAACAGAAGTGCATATACCTTTTCAAATTAGTGTTTTGGATTTTTTTGATAAACACCCAGAAGTGGAATTGCTGGGTCATATGATAGTACTATTTTTAACTTTTTGAGGAAACTCCATACTGTTTTCCACAGTGCCTGCACCAATTTGCAATCCTACCTGCAGGGCAAGAGGATTCCCTTTCCTCAGCATCTTCTGCAGTGCTTGTCGCCCGTTGGTTTATTGGCGATGGCCATTGTGACAGGTGTAAGTTGGCTTCTCATGGTGGTTTTAATTTGCATTTCCTTGATGATTAGTGATGTTGAACATCTTTTCATATGTCTATTGGCCATCTGCATGTCCTCTTGAGAGAAATGTCTATTCAGGTCCTCTGCCCATTTTTTAATCAGATCATGTGTTTTGTTTTGTTTTTGGTGTTAAATTGTTTGAATTTCTTATATGTTTTGGATATTAACCCCTTAATGGATGTGTCATTGGTGAATATCTTCTCCCATCCAGTAGGTTGTCTTTTCTTAAAATTTTTATTTAATTTATTGGGGCAACATTGGTTAATAAAATTATATAGGCTTCAGGTGTACAATTCTATAAAACATCTTCTGTATATTATGTTGTGTGTTCAGTACCAAAAGTCAAGTCTCCTTTTATAACCACCGATTCCCCCTTTACCCTCTTCTACCCCTCTCCCTCCTTTCCCTCAGGTACTCACCCTACTGTCGTCTGTGTCTGTCAGGTTTTGTTTGTTTAATCCCATCACCTTTTCACCCAGCCCCCAACCCCCTCCCTTCTTTTGTTCATTTGTTTCCACATATCACATTTGTCTTGGACTGGCTAATTTCGCTTAATACTCTCCAGGTTTATCCATGCTGTCACAACAGGTAAGGTTTCCATCATTTTTGCATTCCGTGGTGTAAATGTACCACAGCTTTTTTATCTACTCATCTAATGATGGGCATTAGACTGCTTCCAAATCTTGGCTGTTGTAAATAATGCTGCAATGAACATAGGGGTGCATTTATTCTCTCAAATCGTGTTTAGGGCTTCTTTGGATATTTTCCGAGCAGTGGAATCACTGGGCCATAGGGCAGTTCCATTTTTAATTTTTTGAAGAAACTTTTATTTGTTGCTGGTTTCCTTTACTCTGCAAAAACTTTTTAGTTTGATGTAGTCTCATTTGTTTTTGTTCGTTTGTTTATCTTGCCTGAGGACACATATCCAAAAAATATTGCTAAGACTGATGTCAGAGAGTACTGCCTATGTTTTCTTCTAGGAATTTTATGGTTTCCAGTCTTATGTTTAAGTAAGCCTTTGTTTTAAAATCTACCTTGTTTGATATAAGTATTGCTACTCCAGCCTTTTTGCGTTTTGTTCCCATTTGCAGGAACTATCTTTTTGCATCCCTTTACGTTCAGTCCGTGTTTGTTGCTCCCTGAAGTGGGCCTTCTGGAGGCAGCATATGCACAGGTCTTTTTTTTCTTGAATCCATTCAGCCACCCTGTGCATTTTGATTGGAGCATTGAGTTCATTTACATTTAAAGTAATTGTTGATAGGTATGTAGTTATTGCCATTTCATGTATTGTTTTCTGATGGTTTTTATAGTTCTTCTCTGTTCCTTTTTTCCTTGCCCTCTTCTCTTGTATGCTGGTGACTTCTCATAGTGTGTCTGGACACCCTTCTCTCTTTCTCTTGTGCATCTCTTCCAGACGGTTGGCTTGTGGTTACCATGGGCTTTACGTATACCAGCTCATGTTTACAACTGTCTATTTTAAGTTGATAGTTGCTTAAGTCTGAACACATTCTAAAATGACTGCAATGTTTTCTCGCCCCTCCATGTTTAAGTTTTTGTCATTACTTTTTGCCTCGTGTGTGTGCTTGTGTGTATCCCTTAACTCATTGTTGGAACTACCCATGATCTTCCTACTTTTGCCTTTTAAGTTTTCTACTAGCTGTATAGTTGGCTGCTCCACTGCTTTTACTAAATTTTTGACTTCGTCGGTCACAATTTTTTTCTGTGTTTTCTTATTCATATTTTTGATCTTTTCTTCCTTAAAAAATCACTTTAACATTTACTGTAATATTGATTAAATGGTGATGCACTCTTTTAGCTTTTTCTTGTCTGGAAAACTCTTTATCTGTCCTTCGGTTCCAAATAATAGCTTTGCTGGGTAGAGAGATCTTGGTTATAGGCCCTTGCTTTTTATCACTTTGAATATTTAATGCCAGTTACTTTGGTCTGCAGAGTTTCTATGGAGAGATTATCTGGTAGTCTTATGGGAGCTCCTTAACTGCTTTTCTGTTACTACTTTTAAGGTTCTCTTTGTCTTTACCTTTGACATTTTAATTATGATGTGTCTTGATGTGGACCTTTTTGGATCCATCTTGTGTAGGACTCTCTGAACTTCCCAGACTTGTATTTCTACTTAGGGAAGTTTTCTGTCATTATTTCTTCAAGTAGGTTTACAATCCCTTGCTCTCTTTCTTTTCCTTCTGATACCCTTGTGATGCTGATGTTGGTGTGCTTGATGTTGTCCCAGAGTTCCTTTAAACTATCCTCATTTATTTTATTTTGTTTTTATTTTTGCTGATCTGATTGGGTGTTTTCTTCTGTCTTTTCCGCAAGACTGCTGATGTGAGCCTATGCTCTGTCTCACCTGCCGTTGAGTCCATCTAATGTACGCTCCATTTCAGTTACGGGATGCTCCATTTCTGATGGGTTCTGTTGTTGCGTTTTCCTTCCCTTTGTTGAGGTTCTCATGGAGTTCATTTGTTCTTTCCCTAAGTTCATAGAGCATCCTCATAGCCAGTGTTTTGAACCCTGTATCTGGTAGATTGCTTGCCTCTATTTTGTTAGGTTGTTTGCTGGAGTTGTGTTCTGTTTTTTCATTTGGAACATGTGTTTTTGTCTCCTCATTTTTGCTGAGTCCTTGTATTTGTTTCCATGTGTTGACATTGGGTAGATATGCTACATCTCCCTGTCTTGACAGAGTGGCAATATAAATAGGTGTCCTGTGGAGCCCAGTGGTGCAGGCTCACTGGTCACTTGAGCCAGCTTCTCCAAGGGGATCCTTTGCATGGGTTGTGAGTGCCCTTCATTGTAGATGAGCCTTGGTTGCTGTTGGCATGTCAGCAGGTAGCGATGGGTCTCAGTTGGTCTGATTGTGAGGGCTGGAAATAACTACAGCAGGCAATCTGCTGTGTTGTGGCTGATCCAATGGGGTAGGAGTTGCTTAAGTTGGGCACTTGTGCCATTCAAGTCTACCCTTCAGGTGTGCTGGTTGTGGAGCTGGTTGGGTGGTGCCCTGCTGTGGTCTAAAGCCCACACACAGCACCCTTCAGTGTGTTGGTTTTGGAGCCTCTTAGGAGGGGCTGCAGTGCAGGCCACAGGCAGCCATGGCTTGTACTGGGCTTGTACAAAGTGATCTGTACTTGGTTATTGGTTGTGTTGGACTTAGAGGTGCCTGGGAGAGGCTTTTCTGTGAACCAAGGATGGCTGCCACTTGTGCCAAGCTTGGGACCCTTTGGTAGGCATTACAGTGTGGGCTGAGGTCAGCCACATTGTAATGCCAGGCTTGTGGCCACTCATTTGAAGCTATGTTCCAAATCAAGACTGGCTACTGCATATGCCAGTCTTGGGGCCACCTGCTGGGAGTTACAGTGGAAACTGAGACCAGTCACTGTTTGTGCTGGGCTTAGGGACACTTAGCAAGAAGTACAGGGCACACCAAAGTCAACCACTGCTTATTTGAGGTTTGTGGATTTTGAGAGATATTAGGAAAGTCCTCAGCATGAGCCTATGTGACCTAGCTGCTGGAAGAGGCTTGGGTGGCTTAGTGAATTGAGTGGGATGAGTTCTCAGGGAATCACCAAGGTGGGACAAACCTGAGATCTGCAGTAGTGGAGACTCCGGTTTGGCACCCACCTGCACCATGTCGTCTGGGTGGGAGGAGAGTTCATCAAGGGAACAGTGGTGCCTGCCAGCCCATCTGTTCCTGGAGAGAGCTATCTGGACCCCTGCCCATCCAGCCATCTCCCTGAAGCTAGTCAATTTAGTTCCTCCCTGTATGCTTCTGGCACTTCTCAAGCTGCTTCCTCTAGGCTGGAGCTTAGAGTGAGTGAGTTTGTGAGTGAATGAGTGTATGCACAGGCCCCTCAAGAGGAACACACCATTGTCTCCATCAGCCCTCTATCTCACCTGAACACAATCCTTGCTGGTGTTTACAGCCAGATGTTATGGGACCTCTTCTTCCCAGCAGTGGTATCCCAGGCTGGAGATCCTGATGTAGGGCTGGGACCTTTTGCTCCTCGGGGGGAACCTCTGTAGCTGGGATCTCCCTCCCAATTCTTAATTGCCACACCATGGGTATGGGACCCACCTGTGCCACTTTTACACCCTTCTCACCAGTCTTGTTGTGGCTTCCTCTGTATATCCTTAGTTACAGGAATTCTGTCCAGCTAGCGTTCAGGTGGTTCTTAATGATGGTTCCATAGTTTAGTTGTGATTTTGATGTAGTCACTGGAGGAGGCAAGCTCAGCAGTTACCTCTGCCATCTTGACCAAAAGACTATTAAGTTCCATAATCATAAAGAAGTATTCTCAAAACCTAAGAAAAATAGATGATTGGGAATTACAGAAAATTCAGAGGAATCTGTTATTCCCATTTTCTTGGATGATAAAATTGAGTGCCATGTTTGCATTAAAGAGAACGAGAATGGTAAAGAATCAAGCAGGAGACTTCAGTTGCACGCCACTGAAGTCGATTATTCATGCCCTGTATCTAACATCCAGGTCTCATTCAGCCCATTGCCTGCTGCACACTGAGATGCTGCATTTCTGGGTTCCAGAAAGACAAAAAATAAAACAAGAAATTTTAATCTTCAATCTTATTGTCAGAGGAGAGAGTAGGAGTTAAGTAAATGAGAGGATGTAATGCTCTCCTCCCCACCGTACCCCACCCACCCCCACACCCAGTTTTAAACAGGGAAAGGCCAGGGCTAGGATGCAGCCGTGTTAAGCAAGGCAGTGAACAGATTGCATAGAAGGCTGTGGGAGGCCACACAGCACTGCGGTCTCTGGAATCCAGTCTAACTGTACTGATTACCAAATATTGGCCTTAGGCAAGTTATTTTACTGCAGTTTTCTCATTTGCAAAATGGATAATAAGTCTGAAAAATTTTTATCAGTACTAGGAAAATTATTTATTTTTAATTTCTTTTTAATTATAATTGACAGAGAATTATATTAGTTTCAGGTATAACATAGCGATTCAACATTTATAACTTTGCAAAGTTAGTGTCAATCACTATCACTAATACTAATCACTAACACTATTGTAACTATCAATTACTGTGTATACTTATTATGATATTATTGGCTGTATTCCCTATGCTGTACATTATATTCCTGTGACTTATTTTATAACAAAGTTTTTACTTCTTAGCCCCCTTCACCTTTTCTCCCAACCCTCCACCCCTCCATCAGTTCTCTGTATCTGTTTTTTTTCTATTTCATTTTGCATATTTGTTTTTTTAGATTCCACATATAAGTAAAATCATACAGGATTTTTCTTTCTCTTTCTGACTTATTTTACTTAACATAAGATACTCTAGATCCACCCATGTTGTTGCAAATGGCAAGACTGCATTCTGCTTTATGGGAGAGTGATACTCCATCGTCTATTTGTAGCAGTACTTCCTTGTCCACTGGTCTATTGCTGGACACTTAGGTTGATTTCATATGTTGACTATTGTAAATAATGCTGTAATGAACATAGGGGGACATATATATTTTTGAATTATTGTTTTTGTTTTTCTTAGGATATATTCCAAGAAGTGAAATTGCTGGGTTGTGCAGAAGTTTTGTTTTTAATTGTTTGAGGAACTTCCATACTGTTTTCCATAGTGGCACAGCGGGGTCCCCTTTTCTCCACATACTTGCCAACACTTGTTATTTGTTGTCTTTTGGGCAATAGACATTCTAGCAGGTGTGAGCTGATGTCTCATTGTGGTTTTGATTTGCGTTTTTCTGATGGTTAGTGATGTTGAACATATTTTCATGTGTCTGTTGGCCATCTGTGTGTCATATTTGCAGAAATGTCAATTCAGGTCTTCTGCCCATGTTTTAATTGGACTTTTTTAAATGTTGAGTTTATATGAGTTCTTTATATATTTTTGATATTAACCCCTTTTGGCATTATCATTTGCAAATATCTCCAATTCGGCAGATTGCCGTTTCATCATGTTGATGGTTTCCTTCACTGTGCAAAAGCTTTTTAGTTTCATGTAGTCCCATTATTACTACCTATGTTTTCTGCTGTGAGTTTTATGACTTCAGGTCTTAAATGTAAGTGTTCAATCCATTTGAGTTTATTTTGCGTAAGGTATAAGAAAGCGGTCTAGCTTTGTTTTTTATTTTTTTTGCATGTGCTTATGCAGTATTTGCAACATGATTATTGGGGAGACAGTTTTTCCTCATTGTATATTCTTGCCTCTTTTGTTGTAGATTATTTGACTGTAGGAGTGTGGGGTGTTCTCTGGACTGTCTATTCTGTTTCTTTTATCTATGCATCTGTTTTTTGTGCTAGTACTATACAGTTTTGATTATTATTATAGCTTTGTAATACAGTTTTAAGTCAGGGAGCATGACACCTTCAACTTTGTTCTTCCTCAAGATTTCTTTGACTTTTTGGGGGTCTATTGTGATTTCATGTACATTTTTGGATTATTTGTTCTAGTTCTGTTGAAAACACCATTGGTATTTTGATAGGGATTGCAGTGAATCTGTACATTGCTTGGGGTAGTATGGACTTTTTAATGCTATTAATTCTTCCTATTTGTTAGTATGGCATAGTCTTCCATTTATTTATGCCTTTTTCAATTTCTTTTATCAATGCCTTATACATTTTAGAGTACATATCTTTTACTTCCTTGGTTAAATGTATTCCTAGGCATTTTATTCTTTTTGATGCAATTATAAATGGGATTGTTTTCTTAATTTCTCTTTCTAATAGTTTGTTATTTGTATACAGAAATTTAACAGATTTATGTATATAAAATTTTTATTCTGCCACTTTAGTGAATTTATTTATTAATTCTTATAGTTTTTTGTTAGAATCTTTTAAGTTTCCTATATATAGTATCTTGTCATCTGCAAATAGTGACAATTATACCTCCTCTTTTCTAATTTGGACCCTTTTATTTCTTTTTCATGTCTATTCCAGTACTAGGTTAAATAAGAGTGGTGAGAGTGGGCATCCGTGTCTTGCTTCGGATCATAGAGAAACAGCTTTCAGCTGTTCACTATTGAACAGTATAATGTTAGCCGGGGATTTGCCACAGATGGGCTGTATCATATTCCAGAATCTTTTTTTTATACCTACTTTGTTAAGAGGTTTTTTTTTTTATCATAAGTGGATGTTGAATTTTGTGTAATGCTTTTTCTGCACGTAATTATATAATCATGTGATTTTTTTTATCCTTCATTTTGTTTATGTGGTATATCATATTGATTTTGTGAATATTGAACCATCCCTGCACCCCTGGACCAGGTATATGATGTTTTTAATTTATCATTGAATCCAATATGCTAAGATTTTGTTGAGGATTATTTTGTCGGTGTTCATCAGGGATATTAGCTGTAAATTTTGTTGTCTTGCAATGTCTTTGTCTGGTTCTGGTATCAGAGTAATGCTAGCTTTGTAGAATAAGTTTGGAAGCTTTCCCTTCTCTTCAACTTTTTTGGAATAATTTGAGAAAGATGGGTATTAATTCTTCCTTTGAATGTTTCATAAAGCCATCTGGTCCTGGACTTTTGTTTGTTGGAAGTTTTTGATTACTGATGCAACTTCATTTTTAGTGATTAGTCTGTTCAAATCTTCTGGTTTTTCCTAATTAAGTCCTGGAAGGTTATGTTTCTGGGAATTTACCCATTTTCTCTAGGTTGTCCAATTTGTTGGCACAGTGCTTTCCTGTGATCCTTTGTGTTTCTGTGATGTCAGTTGTCACTCCTTCTCTTTCATTTCTGATTTTATTTATTTGGGCCCTCTCTTTTTTTCCTTGATAAGTCTGGCTAAAAGTTTATTGATTTTGTTTATATTTTCAAAGAACTAGCCTTTCTCTTGTTTATCTTTTCTATTGGTTTTGTTTAGTGTCTGTTTCATTTATTTCTGCTGTGATCTCTAATTTTTTCTACCCACTTTGGGCTTTGTTCTTTTTCCAGTTTCTTTAGATAAAGTGAAGATTATTTTGATATTTTTCTTTTTTCTTCAGGTAGGCCTGTATTGCTATGACTTTCCCTCTTAAAACTGCTATTGATGTGTACCCATAATTTGGGAATGTTGTGTTTCCATTTTCATTTGTTTTCAAGACTCTAAATTTCCTCCTTGATTTCTTCATTAGCTCATTGACATTTAGTTGCATGTTGGTCAGCCAACTGACCAACACTCTATGTGCTTATATTTTTTCCAGTATTGTTCTTGTAATGGATTTCTAGTTTTATACTATTGTGATCCTAGAAGATGCTTTGTACAATTTGTCTTTTTAAATTTTACTGAGACTTGATTTTTGGCCAGACTTGGACTTTCCTGGAAAATGTTCCATGTGTACTTGAAAAGAATGTGTATTCTACTGATTTGTGGGGAATTTTATGCAGCTATCTATTAACTCTACCTGGTCTAATATGTCATTTAAAGTCGCGCTTGCTGATTTTCTGCCTGGATGATATATACTCCGATGAAGTACAGCATTAAAGTCCCTTACTATTACTGTGTTACTGTCGGCGTCTCCCCTTAAATCTGGTAATGTTTGCTTTGTGTGTGTTGGTGCTCCTAAAGTGGGTGCGTAGATGTTACAAGTGTTATATCCTCTTGTTAGATTAATCCCTTTATTATTATAAAAAGCCCTTATTCGTCTCTTGTTACAATCTTTGTTTTAAATTCTACTTTGTCTGGTGTAAGTATTGCTACCTCTGCTTTCTTTTTGTTTCCTTTGCATGAGATTTCCTCTTCCATTACTTCAGTTTCGGTGTGTGTGTGTCTTTCAGTCTGAAGTGAGTTGCTTGTAGGTAGCATATGGACAGGTCTTGTTTGTTAATATGTTGAGTTGGCCAAAGAGTCCATTTAGGTTTTTTTCTGTTAAAGAAAAGACACATTTTATATTTTCACCAATAACTTTATTGATTTGGATATTTTGAGTATGTTGGCTGTCTCCCATGTGGTAGGATGTTGATTTTTCTCAATTAATGCCTCACTT